>JAXGGA010005182.1:0-80518 GCA_038373865.1 Uloborus plumipes
CTTGTTGAGGTTATGTTCACCTTTTTGAACAACTCTCATTGCTTTTCTTCCTCACTTTTCAGCATTTTCAGGTCTAATAGAATTTTAAGCTTCCAAGTTTGTGACACTTATGAGTTAGAAGAACAAATGTTGTTTAAAACATCCTTATTAAGAGCTGTTTTATTATATTTTGTAAAAATGAAAGGGAGAGGGGAAAGAAGCAAAACTAAATAGGGTAACAATATAGAAAAAATATTCTTTGAAACTGGGGAAGAAAAAAAAGCAGTTTTATAAATTTATGCTCTGAAATGCACGGTGTTCGATTATATCTTATGTGACGTAATGAAGACAATAGTAACTTAATAATGCAGTTCACAGTAGAAGGAATTTAAAAGTTGTTATGGTGGAATCGCGTCAAAACATTAGCACCATGTTTAATTAACATGATAAATATAGAGGATAATATTGAGGGGAAAAAATGTGAATTTATAGAACTTAAAAAAAAGTGCATAGATTTAAAAAAGAACATGCTTAAAACAGTCTTCTTTACTGTGAACTATCTCGATTAAAAAGGTTAAGAGTTTAATTTTTCTCAGTCTTCAATTTTGATAAAATATGCAACTTTATCTAGAGGCACAGAATAATTATAAATCCACTTGCCCCCTAGTCTACTTGTTCCAAATAACTCATCACGCCATCTACCAGGAGGGAGATAAACATCCCGCGAACGTTTTCCTTCTTCTAGCACAGGAGCAACAATCAAGTCGTTCCCAACAGCAAATTGCGAGTCAATAACTTGGGCATTAGGATCTTTAGGCGATAACCACCATAAAGGTCTTACTATAGGAGCTCCAGTTTCGTGATATTCGTTTATAACTCGTTTTATGTATTCATTCGATTGCTTTGGTTGCAAAATTCGCTCTGTGCGGACTTTGTACATAAACTTTGCTGCTTTTATGACATCTAAATCATAATCACCAGGTAAAACAGATAACTGAACTACAGGCATAAATGCTGCTAGCTGAAGCCATCTTATGTACAGTTCTTTATCGGGCATGGTAATATTTGATGGGTGAAAAACATCCCCACCTACTGAGCCTGGGTTAACGAGTGGATAGCCAAGCAGTCCCAGTGTCAAAACTGCAGGAATTATAGACTTTAAGCCAGTTGAAGCATCCCAAGTAGATGTGCGAGGAGCAAGTCTAACAAAGGCAGAAATATGTTGTGACTGGAACCCAACTGATACTCCTAGGTACTTGCTTGTTTGAGAAGCCAAGTTTAAATAAAGTGACAGGAAATTATCTGGATTGACTGTCATTGTGTAAAAGTAGAAATATGGAGGTAAAAATGACGACTGGCCACCAACAAAGAGAAAGCCGTCAACATTATGCTTTGTTTTTAAATCTACGATGCGATCGAAGAACCACTGTTCGGAAGAATTTCTCGTAACATCAACTATGGCACAGACATCATGCTTCCACCTGGTTAGAAGAGGGACTTGACGTTTCTCATCAGAAACGAAATAATGCTCGTTGGTTGCGTTTCCAAAAACAGCCGATCCAAGACAAACATATGGATGAACAGCAAGCAGTACTTTAAAGCCCTTGGTGTGTAAAATGTTCATGATATCAGGTAAACTTTGAAATAGTTGAGGATTGAAAGTGAGATCTCCCTCCACTTCTTGCCATTTTGTGTCAATAAGCAAAAATCCAGCAGGGAACTCATGGTCCATTATGTGATTAGAGTAAATACGAAGAGATTCTTCGCTGAGAGAGTTCTCTAATTTTGGAGCTGTGGCCCAAATGGGAGCCTCCAGAAACTCCATCGTTATATTAGCTGGCGTGAAATAACTTTTCCACATTCCTTTATGAACTTGTTTCATATCGGATCCAGTGCATATGGTATAGTCCAAATGAAGGTCAGATCTATCATTGTAGTACGGAAAGCTATCAAACTTCGCTTCTAAGCACAAGTTGTTATTTCCACTGTTATTAACACTCACAAACAATGGAATGTCTGAAGACACTTTGATGGATACACCTTCTGAGGACAGCCAGTATCGTTCCAAGATAGCACCATAATCGTCACGATCTAAATCCCCTGTTACAAACGGTTGCGGCTTTTCAGTAATCCCAGACAAAGGCCAGGAAATATTTCTTACTTCACCCATACCATACCAATGGGCATTCTTCAAACTGATGCAATCTTTCAGTTTTGTTGTAGGTGTGAGGCTTTCCCAGTGCACTTGATAGCAGCTCATAACTTCTGTATGACTATAATTAATATGTAATCGTGCTCGATACTTCCACTCTTGGCAAATATTAGGGCCTCTGGTAGGAAAAAGCAAGTGACAGTCAAATGATTTTAATTCGGGAGGTATGTGCATTCCTACGGCGACTTTAAGGATTTCCTGGCCATCAGCTCTCAACAGATGAATAATGCGAAGTGTTTCATGAAATCTTATCTTATCACCAAATGCAAGTTGCATCATTTGCCGTTGATATAAATACCATGTAAAAGTTACTAATCCTACAATGCTTCCAAATAAAAATATTAAAACCAAACGGAACCTAAATTCTGGGGTTTTACCCTTTTGAACAACAGCAGAAACACGAGCAGCCTGCAAAAGAAAAAAAAGTGTTAATAGAACAAAAATAAGGTTTCAAACATAAATTGTCATTAAATTGCAAACTATTTTTTTAACTCAATTTTTAAATGTTTTCAGATCCTGCTCAATTCCTTTGATACTACAATATTTTCCTAAATCATTTACTGTGTCTTAAAAATTTTTATTCTTCCAAAAACTAAGATATTTCCCAAGTAAACTATATCTCCCCAAAAACAACTCTGTTGTAAAAACATCCCCCGCCAAGAAAACCTTAAACACTCAGCCTTAAAAAGTTATCATATCGAGTTTTCCCGCCAAGTTTGTGCCAAACTACTCCTCGCCTGTATGGATAGTTCATTTGAATTGTTTTCAGTCCTGCCAGGCGGGAAGTTTTTACTCACCAAGCAACCACCTCACTTTACAAAACTTCCCGCCTAACTACTGAAAACAATTTAAACGAACTATCCATACAGGCGAGGAGTAGTTTGGCACAAACTTGGCGGGAAAACTCGATATCATAACTTTTTAAGGCTGAGTGTTTAAGGTTTTCCTGGCGGAGGATGTTTTTACAACGGAGTTGTTTTTGGGGAGATATCACATCTTTTTGCAATAATATTACCCCAACAGCACCAAACGTTCGATGGACGTTCAACGACGTCAAAAGACGACTTTTGGACGTTTGAACGTCCATCGGACGTTTCGTGCTGTTGTTGTATTACTTTATCAGTTTTTTTTTCCCACTTCAACATTTTTCTTGGCCGCTGACATATGGCTTTCTTGGAGGCATGCACTTAGCGCATAAGTTCAAGGCTCTACTTTAGTCGAGGATAATTTTGAAATCAATCACAATGTACCACCCGAACAGACACAAAACAAAGCTAGTTGCTAATAAGAACTAGGATTAAATTAAAAATTAAAAAAAAAAAAAAAAAAAAACCCGACCTCCGATTAAAAAACTGCCGAACTCATATTAAAATAAACTAAATTGAAGACCAATTTTAAAAGCTTTATGCAATAAAATCAATTACGAATATTTTATTTGTTAACAAATAGAAACTGGCAATAGATGAAATTTTAAATAATTGAGTTTTCTTTCCTCGTCGCCCAACAATGACAACAGTTTCCAATCGCTTGAATAAATGCTCAGACGTTGAACAGAACTAGTTGATAGAAATCGGACAAATTTTAAGCATTCATAACTACGGCCTGCGATGACCCAGGGGGTAAATTTTGGTATACGTCCTCAATGTCTCATCGAGAATATTCATACCAAAAATCAACACTTAAGACCCCCGGGGAGAAAAGATACGGCAAATAAAAACGAGGGGTGAGGGGGTGGGGGTTCGAAAAAAACCCTATGCCGAGCTTTGGTACAAGATAAATGTGGGTGCAAAATGAGAGCTCAATCCGAGTTACCGTTTAGTCTGGACCAGTGGTTGGAAAAACTACATTTATTTTGTAGCGAACTACAACTACAACTACTTTGTTATAAATGTAGTTAACTACAGCTACAACTACTTTTTTAAAAATGTAGCGACTACAAACTACTTTTGAATTGTAGTCGCTACTTCGCTACTTTTTAAAAAATTAAATAAAATACATACACCGTTTGAGGATTGACCGAAAAAATTCGAAAAGTGTTTTACATTAATAAATTAACTCATTTGAATACGGAATGGAAATAGGAATTGTCTTTGAATTTATTTGTTACTTTTCCTTCTTGTTCCTTTTTTTTTTTTTTTTTTGCTAAAACTTGTCCTCTTTAGATTTTTTTTTTACAGTTTTTACGAATATTCGACACAAGAAAGGATTAAAAAGTTGAAAGAATTCAACCTTCAATTTTTTTTGGGGGGGGGGGGGGATTTCTTTGCCAGGGAATATTTAGGAACATGAAAATTATTTGAAGGAATATAAAAATTATTATGCTAGATAAACCAACGACACAGAACAGATAGAATGTATTTCATCAAAATGATTTATCTAAGATCAGCTCACATTTTTATGGATCTTATTTTTCGTTGCACCCGCTGCTGTACTCGTGCAAGATTTGCACCAGAGTCAATTAAAACTCGTTTTTTTTCCTTCGTCCTCTTTTTTTTTAATTTTTTTTTCATTTATTTTTTTTTTTAATTTAAAAGTAGTTTTCAGAAATCGCTACAAACTACTATTTTTTTGTATCGCGCTACTCACTACTCACTACTCTACTTTTTTTTAAAAGTAGTGCGCCACACTACAAACTACTAAAAAATGTAGCTACTACAGTAGTTTCGCTACTTGTAGCGCGCTACTTCCGACCACTGGTCTGGAACCCTGTCAAACAATTTTTAAAAAGTGCGAAAAATAGCGATTTTGTAACATTTATCACCCCTCCCCCTGAGGGTCCTGGATATTTTGCTTTAGTATGTGCCGTGAGGGGCCGCTGGAGATTGAGTATACCAAAAATGAACTCTAGGGATCTTTATGGGGCTGAGATACAGAGGGGTGAAAACCCCGGTTTGGTTACTAGCGTAATCAGTCCTTTGGTCGCTCTTTTACATTTTTCTTGGCGACGACGGAAATTTCTTGGTGGCTTGTATTTGGTTTTCTTGGCAGGGCGGGACGCTCCCGCGTCCCGTGATATTTTTCTAAACTAGGTGGATAGGTTAAGAGGCAGAGTGGTCAATTAGCACGGATTAATCAGGGTATCACGAATTTTAACCTTTAAAAGTTAAGACCAAGGTCCCTTTTTTAAAGAATTTGGATCCTTTTTCCCCAAGAGACAAAGGAGAAGCTTTGAAATAGATTTTTTTCTTTAAATTAAGAATATCAGGACAAAAAGCTATAAGTCAGGACAAATAAGGACAAAACATTTTTTAACAAGAATATCAGGACAATTACCAAGTCTGTATTCCAAACTTCAAAAGGATCATCAAGGTTTAGAAAGTCCTCTTCAATATTCAAATGAAAAATGGCCACCATCACTTGTCCTCCTTTCTTTTTTTTTACAATAGAAAGGGTGATACTTTGTGACAGGGGGGGGGGTCCAATTTGTTGAAAAAAAGGGGGACATAATTTATAGAGAGCCTCAAAAAATAATTTAAAACCTCTCTTAATAAAAAATTTTGTAGCAGAATTTTCAGCAAATGAATTTAAATCTCTTCAGTATACATATACAGTCAACCCTCGTTTGTTCTAATGACCATACATTATAAAGACCATTCCATTATAACGACCAGTGGGAAAAGAACTTGATCCCTATATACCTTATGTTAATTTGCTTTCAGGATAACATCCTTTCTGTATCGTCTGATCCAATATAGTGACCAAATTGAGCCAACTACACTATTCCTAGCATGTTCCCCAATTGAACATGTTTTTAAATTTTTTAACTTCAAATGACTGTTTATCATTCACGGACGAATTGCATGGAATCTTCAGTGCATTTTTAACATTAAGAAGGAATAAATTAATGGAGCATCTTCAGGTGAAAAAAGGGAGGGGGGGATTCAAGAAGGTTTCCTTGATAGATCCTAGTATAAAAAATGTTTCTAATCCTACTAAGATCATAAAATGTTTTCTGCCAAGCAAAAAAATACTGGACAGTATAGCATCCATAACTGAAATGGAAATTTATATTTCTCAAAAAAGCAAATAACCATTTCTGATTTTTTTTTAGAAAATAAATTATTTATAGGTATGCAATAACATTTTTTCCTACATTTAAAAATCTGTTTATATTTTTTATCACATTTTACACAAAAATATTTTTTAATTCAACAGAAAACAAAATGAGTATTCAGTTGAAATCATGAAATCAATTTTAATGAAAATTCTGAATGTTTATGATGCATGATGTGCATTTAAAAAAAATTCTGCCTCTTATAGTGATTGCTTGTTTACCTTTTTCTGTGGAATGCAGATGGTCCTTATATCGAGAATCGACTAATTACACAAAAAAATTAATACATAAATAAACAGTCCATCTAATCTTGTTAGACAAAATTCTCTGGAATATTCTAATATTGTACAACTTAATGTCAATTTTTAAACGTACAGGCCAAACCACAATAAATTTTTTGGGATGTCCTCTTTTATTTGAGCAATCCATTCTACTTTTAGTCATTCAAAACTAAAGTAAGCTTGTTACCTTCAAATACATTACACGAATTGACATATTGACATCGGAATTGAGATGCAAAAAATTAAATACTACAAACAAAAAGGTTAGAAAAAGCATTGCTTACTCCTGCTTGCAAATTTTGTCTTATCTTTGCTGTTGCTGGTGGTTTAATTGGGCTATCCTGCTTTGACCAAGTATTTTCGTCCAAATTGAGTCGTAATGAGTTACGAGATTTCCTCCTTGTTGATGGTGTGGTATGGGGAGTGGTTGTCGTGGATACTGCTTCTGTAGTTTCAGGAGTAGCAGAATTGTTTACATTCAAGTTAGTGTGAACTTGCTCAGGAGTTTGACTCCCACTTTCAAGGAAAAGTAGATCATCAGTGCTGGCATTTGTTCTGAGTTCCATGGAACCTAGAAATAAGGGATGAAATATTTTAAACTGAAATCACAACTAAATTGAAAATTTGATTTTTGCATTTTATTTATTGAGATGGACTCATACATGTTAAGTTAAACAAATTAAAAATTTTTTGACTACACAATTAAATCTAATTTCATTGAAATATGTTACAGAAATGCTCTGGTGTCCCAAGTCTGAGAAATTCAAGATAACTCTGAAGAATGATTTTTTAGAGCAGTGTTTCCCAACCTTTTTTACTCACGTACCACTTGGTATATATATATATACGAATCTTTCCCTGTATTATTGGTTGCAAGGGGATTTCACTTTAATAACATAACATGAGAGTTTCATATACACTGCTTTATGTATATATATATATATATATATAGAAGCTGCAAATCTTTTTGAGCTTTAAAAACGAAATCACTGCAGTACATTCCATCGTTTTTCATAATAAAAGTCCAATACTAAAGTCATTGATGCAAAAAGAAAAAAAAGAACTGGATTGGAAAGTTTGTTTCTCACAATTTTTTCATTTAACTCCCTCAGCATTATTTTGTAAATATTAATTTTTTTTAGTTGAATCAGTCTGATAACTACAAAACGACACGAATTGGCCTTGATTGAAGAAAGTAGTAATTAAAGAGCTAACATTACATAATTTACCTTTGTCAATCCAATTTTGTTTACTTTCTTCCGAAGATATTTCAGCATTCGTTTTTTCTTTAAATATAACAGATGTGGACGGTATAGGAATGGTATCCATGACTCGAACATTTTCAGTAGAGTCAGACATTTTATTAGATTCCTCTTATTTTATCTCATTATCAATTGAAAGTAAAGAAATGCTGGCAAAATGCAATAATTTGTGAAGTAGTATGGTGAATGGTACCGGTAATAACATGCATGCATTCAGACTTGTCTTAGAGACAAGAGTAGCAAGTGCTATCATTCACAGACTCATAATTTAGGTGAAAGAATGCAACTACATATCATTTCCTTTACAATGTTTGTTTACTTCAGTGAGCACAACGTTGTGGCCACATCTATGAAACAAATCCATAGAAATAATCTAAAAGAAAACCTTAAAATGCAAAAAGAAATGAAAAGCCACTAAGTAACAGACCGTAAAGAAATTTTAAATAACAAAGCAGCTCATGAATTCATTTAAATGGATTTCGTTCTTGAAAAATTCAAAAATGTTAAATGAAGGTCATCTAAACGCTGAAAAGTAAATTATATTATTCCCCTGTACTCACTTAAACTTAAATGGAGAGTTTCTTTTCAGAAAATTTGTGACATAATCTGAAAACAAATTACAACACAAGCAAAGGAAAACAGTGAGAAAAACCTGATAAATTTAAAACCAGTTTGACACCTTCAGGCCATTGTGTTCTCCGACCTTTTCCGTTGGTTTTTGCAATATGAAAGGAGAATAAATCAGTATAAGTCAGGTACTTTTTTTTATTTATGCATCTGTGATTCTTAAAACGAATCCCAGCTGATTTTTAAATAAAAAAAACGTATTTCAGATGGAACCGATACATTTAACCTTTAGTGAAGTTTTTCAGATTTTAAATATTCCATGGCAACGTAGTAAACAGAATCGTATTTCTGACGTCAGTGAAGGTTGTTCCATTCTTCCCCATTTGATCGATAGATTGCGGCGTATTATTAAATAAATATGGCTGCAAATAACTATTTTGGATTCACAACTGGTGGGACACAGTATGCGTAAGTAAACTAAATAGTTATTGTTGTGTAAAATAAATGTAAAGTACTACTTGATGAATTTAAAGTCATGTAGAAAATTTTTATGGTAATTGAATGTACCATTTTCTGTAGCCGGCATATAAGATGGCGGCAATATAACTCGTATATGTTAAAATATAAAACATGATACTTTATTATTATATTGATTTTTCAAATTGTTAATTTTGTGTCAAATGACTTTATTTGCGCTTTTTTTCGTAATGGCCAGTTCTGATGATGTGAAACTATTTTCGAACACAGTGCTTATGTTAATCATTCTTGCCCTGTCTACTTGATATGAAAAGTGTTATTTGGACAACAAAGGCGTTCTATAAAAGCCAAAAAATAAAAAGAACCATTGATGTTTGCTTTGAAAACTAACATTAAAGACAGTGTTCATCTTTCAATATTCCTGTATACCTAAAATGATTTTATCTCTATCCTCAAGACGGGAATTAACAATTTTAAACATCTGCATGGGTAATTTGAAAAATGTTGCATTTCTTTCCCATTTTGTGCTAATAGCAGAAAATACCTAAACTCTTAAAAAAAGAATCAGTGTTGCATTATAATTGATTAGTTGCGTTGCACGGTCTACCTCGAAAATAAAAGTTTTATAAATGACGAATTTTCAAGAATCAGGCTCAGATAAAAGAACAAAGAAATGTCAAATTTCCTCTCAATGTGTAGCAAGGGGCAATTTTATGACTCAAACTTTTGGTTCAGACCTCTTAAGTTTTTCCTCTAATTTAAAAATGTTTCATGAATGGGTGTAAGCATTCCTTTTCGGATTTTCAGTTCAGGGGGTTCCCCTCATAAGGGGTTGACCCCCTCCAATGTGGGGCGAAAATTCCCTAAAGAGAATTCTTGAGCGCCGAAAAACCTCTTGTAAATTTTACGAAGATGGGAAGTCAACTGAATTTGTAGGGAAAGCCTGCAATAGGAGGCTTGGGGGCTCCATCCTAGGGGACAATAAATCCCCATGTGAGTTCCTGACCAAAATATTGTATTTCTCTGAAAAATTTTATCTTTAAACTGATGCGAATTACTTGTGTATTTTTTATTCATCTGAATGTGTTAGGTTGAGGCAAATTATCAATGAAATAGTTAAAGGTACTTTTACTGTACATACTGGATAAAAGCTTTTAACATTTATTTGGAAATAGGTAAAATGGAAAGAATTAAGGACTCAAAATTAAGAGGAATGAATCATTACTATCTTGACCATGACAGGAGTTTCTTCTGCAAAAATACTTTTTGCAATTATCTTTTTTTAATGAACAATATAAACTATACCACAGACAGATGCCAAGTAGTTAAGATTGTATTTTGAAATACAAGAAAGTTACTACAGCATTTTTATTTAATAACTTAGGTCGAGAAATTCGGGTTAAAATATAACAAACCAGTCAGATGTAAAGTTTAAATCCAACGTTAAAAATTCACAAATATACAGGTATATTTGCATTTTTAACGTTGGATTTAAACTTTACATCTATCGCACAAAGGTATTTATTTTCTTCAAACCAGTCAGAGTTGGGACAGTTAATGATATTCAAAATCTAAAAGAAATTCATGTGTTTTCCTCTTTATGTGCCATAGAACAACTTAAAAAGTTCTAAAAGAAAATAATTTTGCTCTAAACCAATACTCCCCTTCTCGATGTAAGTACACAGAATTGCATGTATATTCTTTTTTCCTTCCTAGGAAATTTGCGTTAAATTGTCTTTACTGTAAAAAATTAATTTATACCCCTGTCTTCATGCACTAAATTATGTCTTCACTCTATATTAAGGTATGCCCCTCCCTTTTATTCATTTTTATCAATAATTCAGTATAATTAAAATTCATATTCAGGATTCTGTTCTCCTATATTCCTGCTATCTCCAAACTGAAAGTATAAAATCTAGAAATATATAAAGAAAAAAAAATCTTTCATGCTGAAAAATGCAATTGTTTTTTGTCTTGATTTTGGCAAAAGGTAAAAAGTGCAAAATATGATTTTTTATTATCTTTTAATGCCACTATTTTTTTTTTTTTTTTAATGTTTCAGAAATGCTACACCTACCCCTACAAATTATACTACAAATCAAGCAACTGCTGGCTACACTGTGCAGCATTCAGCTCAACCATACACAGCTGCAGCTACTGCTCAGCGCTCCAGTCAGTCTGCATATGAAACTTATCAGCAACCTACTCATGCCACTACAAATTATCCGTATGCGTCAAGACAACAGGTAACTTAAGTTCATTTATTGGAAACTAGTTGACCCGGCGAACTCTGTTCCGCCTTAAAGGCAATCAATAAGAAAAATTTTGAATTTATTAAGTTTTTTATTATTAGAAAATACAAAAAAAAATTAAGTACCTACATTAATCATTCACTATTGTTTCTGTATTTTTGTACATAGGTTGCTCTTCACTAAAGTATCTTGTGATGCACAACATTTTTTGTTTTATTATCAGGCGCAAAAAGAAACAACGCAGATGGTCTTCCGACCCGTAAACATGCCACATATAATTGACCATGGGAAAAACAGTGATGTTCTAGATTCAAACCACAAACTTTTAAGGATTGGCCTTGTGATTTGTTAAAGGTCATGACAAATGCAAGACGGATCAGAAATTGAAGTCTTTTAAATTCAAACGGATCATCGGGATCCTAGGAATGAGCAATCGTTTCTGACAGCTTATCACATATAAATTTCAAGGGAAGTAAACGCGTTTGTTTATAATTTATTTCACGAAAAAGTCAAATAATACTCAACACACCCCTAACTTACAACCTGTTTACTGCATTCCCGAACCTGCCAGAACGTGTGCTTTATGTCGCTCAGCCATGGAGGTGTCAAAAAAGGCTTAGTCAATAAGACAGCTTTTCTATTTATGTAACTGACACATATAAATTATACTGCCGTGCTAAGTGCAGATGTGGTATCTACATGTGAACTCAAACTGAGATATTCAGGGTTAAAGTTTTACAGCTCATTACTTTTCATTTGTAACTCAAAATATAATTTATCTTAGTGTAACTGCTTTATAAACAACTTTTTTAACATATTAATTATGTTTATTGTTACAATTATTTGACTACAATTAATAAATGTAGTTACTGCAAATTTTCCCTTGTAGACGCGTTCATCTACTAGGGCATTTTTATCGTAAGTGACTATTACTAGTCATTTTCAGCAGTATCTGCTCAGATACGACAAAAATAGCTTAGTAATGCACTATTTAAAAAAAAGATGGGTAAAGATGACTTAACAAAGCTATCCTTTTATGATTAATAAAGCTATTATACAGTGTATGATGCTATATGAGTTATTGTAATGTAGTTTATGATATTTTTGTTAAATAAATTTTTATGCTACTAATCTTTAACTAATCTAATTTTAATTCAATAGTAAAATGCTTCATTAATTGAGTTATGGGTCTTAATAATTTATAAATGTGATAAATTAAAATACAACTTATATTTTATATTTAAATAACACATTTTTCACTCATTTTTATTTTTTTTTTTTTGCAATGTCGTATAGAATACAAAAGATATATATAGAATACAGAAATGCAATACAAAAAGTAAACATTCCAACCTGCATAAAGTGCAGCTGCAAAAGCTTAATAAATGCAATAATTACTCGTTTTTGTTGCTTATCGGCAACTGATTCCAAAATGCAAAGCAACTTTGTGGTATGAAACCTTTTTCTGAATAAAGAAGATTGTTTTTATTATGTTATTTTTTCTTAATTCACTGATACCAACTGCACATGTTCAACTGCATGTTATATTTTACAAACATTTTGAGAAGTATATTTACAGATACTAACCTATGAAAAGTTACATTTTTGTATAATAAATCACATTAGATTAAAATGCCAGGGTTTTTACAGTTCTATTAACCGAGCGTAAAGATAAGTTTGACAGCAGACGATATAAATATTTAAATAAAAACAAACATGAAAAGAATGAAATCAAATCTTCGTGCAGAAGAATCAGTTATGAACTTTTACGAACGCTTTATTTTCAGACATCTGTGTTTTAAATAAATATTCAAATAGAAAGGGGTCCATTTTTAAATAAACATTAATTTAAGATCGTGTTTATTTCATTATCGGCCCACATAGACTACTCGATTAATAAGAAAAATTAAATTTTACAGCTCTGTTAAAATAACCCTTCACTGCACGATTTTTTATATTTTCATGAAAAAAAGGATATGTTTGTTACCTTTAAATAGCTCCGAGTTCAGGAAAAATGAAAAAAAAATTAATCTTAAAAATTTGCACCAAAAATGATGTTTTAATAGTTTGTTCTACATATGGCACAAAGCATATAGCATATGCTTTGTATACCGATAAGTGTAGTAATCTACAATGTGTTTTGTGCCATAAGTGGTATAAACACATTTTCCACTAAGTGTATTAAAACATTTTTAGAACAAAGGAAATAATGACTTAACACACTTCTAACGGAAATGCAGACCCTCTTTCTTTCAAAAGCAAGAACTGTAATACCTAGACTAGTGCAACTAACTAGTGCATAAACATCACACTAAACTGTTATAGCAATGTTCCAGAAGGGGCACAAAGCTCAATTTAACTGCATTTAAAAATCATAGGAATATATGAGGGTTTATTTGGTTTGTGCCAGATCTGGCACGCCGTGCAGTGAAGGGATAAGCTGCTGCGTTACTAAATGCTGTATTACTAAGGTATAATCGTTGTATCTACATTATACTAAGGGAAAAAAGGGTAACTACGCAGATACCGCTTTTAATGCTTAGTATTTGTCACTTACGTTCAAACATCCTTAGCAAACGACACAAAATGAGCAGATACCACTTTTTATGGAAGATTTTTTTTTATATATTTCCCTTTCGTATATCAACGAAAGAAATTATATTTAGGTAAATTAAGATGCAAAGAATCACCTAGTGACAATAACTCATTTTTTTCAAAAAGTGCAGATACGACTTTTGTGCTTAGCACGGCAGTATAGCTTATGTCCGTCTCCTGGCTCTAAGCTACCTACCCACCAATTTTTAGCCATATCGGTACAGCCGTTCTTGAGTTATAAATAGTGTAACTAACACGACTTTCTTTTATATATATAGATTGATTGTTTTTTACTGCAACTATGTTTTTTATATATATATATATTTTTTTTTTTACTGTTTCAGACAACATATGAAAAAGCTCAGACATATTACCAGACACAAGTTCCGTATTCAACTACCGAAACTCCTCATTATCAAAATGGTAAGATTGTCTGCGTGTCTGCCACCTCCCTTCCCTCCCTCCTTTTTTTGTTTCAATTAGTAAATTTTTCTGGTGCTTGAAATTTATTTCATTATTTAATTATATTTTTGCTAAATTTTTAGTGAGCAGTAACAAACCTGTGTACTCTACTACAAATGTTAGCTATAATACACGTCAAACTACTTCTGCTAAAGCTCAAACTCAGACTGCCCAGCAATCAGCGACATACTTATATTCTACTGGAGCATCATCTGGGAATTCAACGTCGAATCAGTACAGTTCTGCTTACAACAATTCGGCTGCAACTACAACTTATTCTGGTATTATATTTTAACTTTATAATGATTAACTTAATTCTAACCTTGTGTTCAAATATTTTATGTGCATCTTTCTCTTGATATTTATTTATTCTACTTTCTCGCTCATTCTTTTTTCTGGTTTTATGTGAATCTTTTGTTTTATTTTCCGTCTTACATCTGTTGTGATCTTACTGATTTGAGAGTTTATTAAAACTTATGTTATAGCAGTAGACTTCATATTATGGTGGGTTTTTTAAAAAAAAAGACTTCATTTTTAATTTTGATCCCTTGTATCTTAGGTCCAATATTGCTCAACTGCCCGATTTGGTGTTATTTTGTAATTTAAGGGATCTCTGCCTATGTTTTAAAGTTCTTTTTTAAAGAAAATTAAGTATTAACTAACTGCATATTTCTTTCAACTGAAAAATGATTAACAGTAGAAAAATAAATAAGAGTTATTTTCTTATTAAATTTTTAGAAATTGAGAAGTAAGCTGTTTTTACTGTTAACGCATTCTATGCTCATTTCTACTCTATTTATTTAAAAATTCTTTCTAATGTAATAGGTTGTATTATCTTGTGTTCTGAACTGAATGTTTTTTTTTTTAAATCCCAAAATGAAGAAAAAAAGGCATTTTTATCCAGACAAGATTTGCAGCCAAAAATCCCTCAATATTCTCGGATAAATACATGCAAAATTTTTAAATACTGGCAAAGCTTAGATTTTAGCTAAAAATATAGCTATGAATGTGAGAAACATTATCTGAAATAGTAGTGTTGATAGGGTATAAAACTTTAACTCATTATTTGCTGAAAAGAACTTGTTTCGACTTTTTTTAATTACAGTTAGGGTTCAAAAATTATGTATATAATGAAACAATTTCTTAGAGTTTTGCGACTTTTTATGCAGCATGTGAATGTATTTATTAATGATTGTAGTTACTTTCCCCTTCCTCCTTCATTTGTGGTGCATTTATGTGTAATATCTATGCAGTCAAAATGGGGCAATCTAGTGTTAAATATTAATAATCCTAAATACATGTAGTATGTTTTTTCAATTTTCATATTAACTCTATTTTCTTCTGACCCAGATAATAAGACAAACACGTGAACTATGATTGGGTTCGCAGAATATTTTCTAAGTTAGCAGATAATTTTGAAATAACATACTTTTGGCAAGAAATGCTTTTTTTTTTTTTTTTTGCAATTTTGAGGACTCTCCAATTCAAATTACCGAAAAATGGTGAAATATAATTGTTGCATAGTAGTACTGTACTTATTTAATTTTTTTTGCTGTCGGCCAGCGATATAAAACTCTCGAAGTAGAGCAAATTTTAAGATGTTATGAGTGTTTGCAGACAGCATTAAACAGCATAAATTTATATTGTGGTTATTACTGCAATTCAAAAAACATTTCAAATATTAAGAGTGTAAATAACAAAAGCATCTCAAAAATACTTTTCTTTACTCAACTCATTCTAAAAAAATCTTAACCATTGAAAGTATTAAATTTTTCTTTATTATAATAATGAAGATCAGTAGGTCACTAAAAAAGCAGTTGATTGTATTTTTAAATGTCAATTAACATTCTTTTGCTAACTAAGCAAAGCAACACAAGTACTCCAAATACAACACAAAAACAGGCGTTCACTAACCTGCCGCTGATGAATTACACGAGCTGTACACTGATAGCACTGATCTAGAATATTGAACAAATGTTGAGTTATCTGTCAAAGCAATTATTTTGATTACATTTTTAGTCGACTATTGATTTTTTTTTAATTTATAATGATCTAATACCATTTGAACTTATTTTTTAGCTTCTATGTATGTTCAGCAACCTTCTGTTACAGTTCAGCCTGTTCAAGCCGCACAGTCAACTATTGTACAGCAACCGCAGCAAGTGCAAACTATTCAATCTTCAACAACTAGTGCTGTAACTACTCCTAAAGTTCATGCAAATAATTGGATGTCCTTCAAAAAAGGTCCGATACGAATGGCTCGTCCTAAGTTGCCACCTAAACCGCAGCAACTGCATTATTGTGAAGTATGCAAAATAAGCTGTGCCGGTCCCCAGGTTAGTTTTTTTTTACTAACCAATGTTTTTTGAAAATATTACAGCAATAACCAAAAGAACGATTTTCATTTCAACTCATCTTAAAATTTGCATTGCAAGATTTTTTTTTTTTTTTTGCCTACAAACAGTTAATAGCATGACATTTTGAAGCTTCAATTTTGCAGTTGTTCACAATTTAAATACAAAAACAGGGTTTGTATCAGTGGTCGTAAGTAGCACGTTACAAGTAGCAAAACTACTGTAGCAGCTACATTCTTTAGTCAGGGTTCCCACGGTCCTTAAAAACTCCTCTTTTTTTTTTTTTTTTTCATTTTGTAAAATAGGGGCCCTAAAAATCCTTATTTTTGGCTCTAGGTCCTTAAATCTCTTTCAAGTCCTTAATTGTCGTTATACTGCGAGCAATTTACAGTTTAACATTTCTGTGGATAATTTTTTTTTTTTCTGATAGTTCTTTCTTTTTAAAAGCAGTTCACTTTGTGCGCAAATGAGTAAAAACCAAAAAGCAACGTTTTAAAACACAAATAGATAAAGTTAAAATTGGCAAACATGTTTCAAAGGCATAAAGCCTCCTTCTTCAGTGCCAAGCAAGAAATGGAAAGAAACAAAGCACCGGGAATGTTTAAATAGCAAAGGAGCAAAAGCTAGGCCAATCAGGTGTCAGCGTGTGCCGAGCCCTGATTTGGCGTTGCGTTGTCAGAAAATTTAAAAGCATGAAACAAAATTGGCGAGATGTGTGGAACTGCGAAGGATTCGTTACAAATATTACTTAAATTTTTGTGAACATGAAAGGCTTCTAAGAAATCTAACTCGCCAACAGTTGAAGGTCTGCAAATAATTTTAGCTTCGGAGAAAACAAACCTATGGCCCGTGTCCCAACAGTGTTTTGCGATTGAGGATTTTGAAAGTTCTTTCTTTTTAACATTTTCATGTTCCTTTAACTTAAATTTTATCGCCCTTCAGGTCTGTCCGACGTAACCAATTTGACATTCACATTTTATGTGATAAATGCCCCACTGATTGAATGGTTGGATGGGGTCTTTTAATTTAGAAAAAGTTAGTTTGTTGATGGGTCTGTAATCATGTCATGATTTCATGTCATTTACAGACCCATCAACAAACTAACTTGTCAGCATTAAAAAAAATCTTTCTCTTAATTTCCTCCTATACTTAATTATTTTTTCTGAAGGCTTTTCTCATTTTGGGATTTCAAAAAAGGGAAATTTGGAAGAAAAAGAAAGCTTATATTTTTTTTTTTATTTAAATTTCAGAGGGGGCTGCAGCCCTATCAGCCCACCCCCTAAGTATGCCACTGTTCTAAAGGAATTTTGTTCTAAAAAAATTGTTTTAGATTGTAAAGTATAGTGTACATCATACTGTAAAGCACTTTGTGTTGAGAAATTTTTTATGCAAATATATTATACGGGTTTGATGACTGATAAGTATTTGTGGACCTTAATTTTTTACCAAAGGTCCGTAGAAAGTCTTTATTTTTCTTCCTTTTACGTAGTAAAGGAAGTATTGTGATCGCGAAAAAAAATCACTCAAATTTGGGTCTAAATTTTGATTTTGCTCACCCCTGAATGCATGTTGAGTCGTTTTTTCGACCTGTCAGCACGTGCATATGTACCTGCCAACATATAACCAGCCGAAAAATCATTTTCAACCACCCCCGAGTTAATTACGACGAGTTTTCTCGTGACGTCTATGTACATATGTGGGTCGCATAACTCAAAAACTAAATGCCATAGAAGCTTCTAGCTTGGTATGTAGGCTCTGAGGATGGTCTAGTTGTGTACCTCCCCTTGTGGTTGCATTTGAATATTCCCAAGGGGGTGTTTTACCCCTTTTTTGGGGGTAAATCAGTGTTAATTTCAATGCAGACTCAAGTGATATGAATCAGCGCGACCACTTGGCGACATGTCGCCAAGCTTTTGGTCGCCAAGTTGGCGACAAATTTGGCGAAAAAAAAAATATTTTTTGAATTTGGGTTCAATTTGGCGCTATTGGCGATATTTCGTGAAAAATCCACTGAATGATGTTAAAATCGGCAATATTTAGAAAATGAATCATTGTAAAACATTTGTTTTCATTGTTTCGTGGCAAACTAGGGGTGTAAATGTTCAAATTGCTATCTTGCTCACTCCTAGCACTATTTTAACACTAAGGCATCTACAAAGAAATTTACCAGGTTTTTTATTTTAAAAAAACAGTGGACATCCTGTTTGTAGTGTAGCGCGCTACTTTTTAAGAAAAGTAGAGTAATGAGTAGTAAGATGCAACAGAATAGTAGTTTGTAACCATTTCTGAAAACTACTTTTAAATAGTTTTTTTAAAAGAAAGTTTTACTCTAACCTGACTGGTCTAAATCTTACAAGAAAACAATTTCAGTGCGGTTTAGAGTTATTAAAATTTGACATTTTTAATAAATTAATCATAAATGGCAGAAGAAAAAATGTTTTTGTATTTTTGCAAAAAAAAAAACTACAAAAAAGCAAAGAAGTTTCCTAATTTCTGAGGCCCTCTATCTGACACCTAAGATATCTGGAGGTGAGTTTTTGATTTCATAAACTTCCAGGGAAATATTTCAGCTGCAAATTCCTTCTCCTGATGTCATAAAAGATGGCCTACACTCACAAGCAGATTTATGGGGTTGCCTAGAGGATGCATTACACCCCCCTCCTCCCATTTTTGGTTAAAATTTTAAAATATATTTCACAGGGCTGTACGTTCCTTCAAACGTCCTTTATTTTTAGTTTAAGATTTCACACATCAATTTTTCTCTTTCTCAATTAAACAAATATTTCTCTGAACGTCCCCTCTATCTAACAGCACCAAAGATTTCTAATTGAGTTTTTGGAATTTTAACTGCAAAAAATTCCAAAGAAATGTTTTGGAGTATTTTGTTAGTAAATTGAGAAAGAAAATGATGAATTTTGACATCTCAAATTCAAATTTTGTTTTTTGCAGCTATGCATTGCTACACCAGGGGTCAATCAAGGATATTTGACCAAGGTCCTGTTTTTGGAATTTTGTGAAAACTAATTCGTAATTTTGTGAAAAATAGTTATGGCAAGAAATATTCCCAATCCTTCTTTAAACTCTGATTTCTGTGAAGAGTCTGTTTTCGAGTGTGGGATTTTTGTGAAGGGTCCCTTTTTGAGTGACTCAATTTTGTGAAGGGTCATTTAACGGATCTAATTTCTCTCTAGATTGACCCCTGTACACGTGTGCAGGGTATGTCCAAGAGCGCATTTTAGAGCATTGAAAAATTTGTTAATTACCTAGATTTTAACTGTTTGGTAATTAGCTTGCAATAGTTCTTCAAAATATTTCACTTATTTATTTATTTTACTTTCAGACATACAGAGAACATCTAGAGGGTCAGAAACATAAGAAAAAAGAAGCTGCTGCTAAAGCAGGAACTGTTGTACACCATGTTTCTAGGGGTGGAACTACTTTAAAATGTGAATTGTGTGATGTTACATGCACAGGCTCTGATGCATATGCTGCTCATATCAGAGGAGCAAAACATCAAAAGGTACTTTGTTACTTTGTAATCTGTAATTTTTAAATGGTTCCATTTGAGGGAAATTAAATGAAAAAGGAACATTTCAAATTATTTTAGGTGGTAAAATTGCATACCAAGCTAGGAAAACCCATACCATCAACAGAACCTCAAGTTCTTAGCACAGGTGCAGCAGACAACAATAAGGCTTCAACTAGTGGTAATAAAGTTGGAAAAGGAAATGCTATTAAGAAGGCTGGACCACCAAAAATTCAGTTTGTTGGTAAGAAACTTTTGAATTTTATGAAATATATACTTTAGCATGTTTTTTGCGATGGTTCATCATATCATGATTTTAATCTTAAGCCCTTCATAAAAATAAAAATCACTGGGATTATGCATTATTTACTGAGGGGTCGACGTTCAGAAATTTGCTTTTGTAATATTTATCAAATATTTGAGCAATGAGAAACAAGAGATGTAAGTGCCAAAATTAAATTTACAGATATACCAGTACCAAGGGTGGGATAACTTCTGTTTTTGGACAAGTGGTAGGTAGCACTAGTGGCTCTTATAAGTGCTACAAAGCATGATTTAAAACAAAAGTTCAATAAAATCCGACTTGGAGCTGAACCTTGTTTGTTTTACTTGGTATTCTGGGGGGCAGATTCTTAGGAATGGCGATGTATTGCATGTTTCTGCCTTAGCTCTGGCTTGGGGGCACTTACTTACTGCTTTATAATCTGCAGGATATAGGAATCTCTATAAGCTAATATTTACACTGACCATATTTGAGAACTTATCAGTTTTTGTGACAGTCAGTTCATTCTTTTCTGGAAAGATTTCTCCTTTGTACACAGAGGAGTCAGCCTGTGCTGTTAGTGCTATCTCAGAGCTAGAAAGCAGTTGCAAAAATGAACCCAGGGCTCCTAAGAGAACAAAGCAGCATGACGCATGTTTTTCAAACAAGTCTAGGTGGGGCTTTTCTCAAAAAGAAACTAGCTGTCGTGGCCGTCACGAAACTTTCTTCTATATCTATCATATGAATTCCAGTTACAAAATAAAATACGTACTCGCCCGAATAATTGGAAACAGCTCCAATTTCCCAATTATCGTAATAATCCTGCAAATGCAGAATCAATGAGTGAAATCGGTAATCATTGCAAAAGCCTTGTTTAGATTAATTGCAAACATTTTTTTTGTTAGTAAAAAGAAATTGGCAACAGTTAAAAATTTCAAATCATTGAAAGTTTTCAGCTGTTTTGATAATTAAATAGCGTGAAAGCGATTTCTTAATGAATTAATTTTTCGCATTGCTGACTAAGCGCAAAAATCACCCCACCCTCCCCCTGGGGCGATTGGCGCCAAAATTTAATCGATGCTTGCTTCCATATTGGGTTAGTGTTATTCCAAATTTCATTCAAATCGCAGCAATATTTCCCGAGATACAGGAGATGCAATGACAAAATAAGCACTTTTGATTGCTCCACCCCCATTTGAGATATTGACACACAAATTGAATCAGCACCTGTACTCAATAGGGTCTACCTATGGACCAATTTTCGTTTGATTCCGCCGGTTACTTCCTGAGATATAGCAGTCACCCTCGTGCAGAACACGTGCGATTGCTCCACCCCCCTTCGAGATATTGACAAACAAATTGAATCAGCACCTGTACTCAGTAGGGTCTACCTATGGACCAATTTTTGTTTGATTCCGCCGGTTACTTCCTGAGATATAGCAATTACCCCCGCGCAGAACACGTGCGATTGCTCCACCCCCCTTGGAGGAATTCGCTAAAAAAAGTCAGGTGCACCAGTTCACATGGTGGTACATATGTGCAAAAATTTTTGTTCGATTTCATTCAGTAGTTTTTGCTCTAGCGCGGCCACAAAAACTGGTCACACACTTACAGACTAACACACAGACACACACACACACTGACAGACAGACATTTTCCAAAAATGGTCGAAATGGACTCAGCGCACCTCAAAACGTGCAAATCCGTCAAAATTCGACATTCGAAAATTTTCACGAAACCAATACTTTCTTCTATATATTAGATATAGAAGAAAGTAAAAATCATTTACAGAAATTAATATTTATAGCTTGAAAGATAAATACTAGTTGATATGAAATGCAGAATACACCTGTAAGGGATGAAATTATGGAACCTTTAAGTTGACACCTGTTTAACTAATATTTTCGTGTTCGCTTCTTGAGTAATCAAGGTTCTACTGTATCATATCTTCCTACGGTGTCCAGGTTTTTTTAGCATATTTCAAAATTTGGTTAGCTGAAACATACTTTTTTTTTAACCCTGTGAATTTTTCTTTTAACTATAAATGTTGCTTATTCAGTTAAAAACTCATTTATTATATTTTTCAATTTTAACTCAGTATTTTTAATCTTGGTTTTCTGGTGCTGTTCCAGTGCTAACTATGTTTGACTTTAAGATGAAATTACAGTAGCAAGTGATCTGTAAAGTCACAATTAATTACTCAATCACCTGTGGTTGTATTTAATTTCAAATCCAACACGTTTCATAAAATAAAGTAAAAGGAAAATAGTGAGTTGAAATTTATACTGGAATATTTGAAGGGCTCTTAATGTGGGCTCAATATTTGGCTGGAATATTTTAAAAATAGTATGAGAGTTGGTTAAATTTCTTTCTTCCAAGTCTGCAAAGAAAGAAATGAAAAAAAGTTTGCTATTGAGTAAGCAAAAAAAAAAATAAATAAAAGTTTAAAAGAACTTTTATTTATTGTTGCAGCTTCAAAATCAGAAGAAGCAATTGAAATGAAAGAAGATGCTGATGAAAAAGGTAAGCTTAAACTTGAGTATTATATTGTTATCCGTGCCTCAAAAATGTATTATTTATGAATATCCATTACAAAAAAGTATATATTTTTAATTTCAGAAGCTGATGCCTCGAAAGATGATAATGAAGTTCAGCCTGTTGGTTAGTTAAATGTTTTGTTTAAACTAGATTTAATACCTTAAGGTTTGCTAGTTAGCTTTCATCAACATGATTCCAGCAAGTTTGATGTCTGTTTTATATCTCCTTAAAAGAAAGACATCTCTCCTTCATTGTTGATTTACAGTTTGTACTCTTTTTAGAAATCCTTAAAAAATGCTTGAAATATAAAATTTTTTAAGTGCTAGAAAAATATCAACATCTATCTTCAGTCCTCAAAAACTTGTCATAAAATATTTGCATTTGTTTTCTGTGGAGCTTCTCTTTTATTTGTATACTGTAATTATACAACTCCCCCCCCCCCTCCAGAAGTTAGACTATTGTAAACTTTTTTTTTTATTGCAATTGATTTTGTATTTTAGAAATCAATTTCCTCTTGTATGTTATCCAATGGCAGACTCATTTCTATTTAAAATTTTTGTTTGAATACATATATTTTAAATCATATAAAATGGCACCTAGATTGTGTTTTGATGCCTAGATTTTTCTTATTTCTAACACTTAAATGGCTGGATATATGTAGTTTTTGCCCAGGAATTAGTCTGAAAGAAGCTGTTTAACTTGTTGATATTTAAGGTTTTTGATTGTGTATTCTCTGTTGTAAGAATATTATTTTCGATAATCGTCAGTTTTAAAACTTTCTTACTGTAGGGCAAGACTATATTGAAGAGATAAAAAATGAAGAAGGCAAAGTTGTTAGTTTCCAGTGTAAATTATGTGAATGTAAATTCAATGATCCTAATGCTAAAGAAATGCATATGAAAGGTCGTCGACATCGATTGCAGTACAAGGTAATTTTCCTATGCTTTACTATCTTTCTATTAATTTCATGTTCTAAATGCCAAATTTGCTGACAGTGAAATTACAAATTTTTTAGAAAAAAGTTAATCCAGATCTTGTTGTTGATATTAAACCAAGCTTAAGACATCGTAAAATACAAGAGGAACGCCTTCGTCGTCAGCAAATGATGGATGATTATTGGAAAAGGCGTGAAGAAGAAAGATGGAGGGAAGAAATGAGGTAACTTAGTAATTGAATAGAAATTGCTGAATATAATCAGTGCCAGTGTTAGAACTAGGTTGTCGTTAGTCGTATTTTGCAACCAACGATTTTGATCAGGCTTCTAGAATTCCAACTCTTGGCTCCAAATTTGATGCCAAAGTTTTGAAACACATTTAAACTTTTGTTCTCTCAACTCATCATAACTGACTTGTGGGATAAATTTGAAAAGATGATTTTATCTTTCAAATATGTTTTTTGCATATTTTACTGAAAATATACTATTGTCAATGTACAACATTTCTATTTAATGAATATTTTTTAGCTTCCAATAGTAGTTTGATTCATTAAAAAGGACACTTTAGTTGTTCATTTTCATGCCTAAAAACTTATTCTTGACGCCTAGAATTGAATTGTTATTTCTAACACTGAGCGCAGCCTTTGCTATTATATTATCTGTAAGGAAATGTAGTCAAATGGTGATAACTTGAATATTCCATATAATATAATAAGTATCATGTAATATAGTATTATAAGGTTCAAGAAATTCATAGCGCTGAGCCTACATGACAACAAGCAAGGGGAAAAGAATGGAGAGAGAGAAAGTTATTTGGCCTTGACACACCAGCTCTCATTACATGGACTATAGATGTCAATGCAGTGTACATTAGTTTGATGATTATTATTTTTAGAAAACAGAAGGTGCAAATGTGGTTTTTATTTTTTGGTGGTATAATGTTCTTGAAATTTTCTTACATATCGTAAATATCTTGAATTTGTAGAACCTCCCATTTGTACCACTTCTTCTATCTAAAGATAAATGATGAAAACTTGACTGAAGTCATAAGATTTATTTCTCATACTTTTTCATTTGCATTATTAGATTGATGGAAGAGGAAGAGCGTTTATATTGGGAAGAACGCAGAAGGTATGAGGATGAACTTGAATATTATGAATGGCACAGACGCTTTGGACGTGAACCACGTATGGGTCCTCCTATGCCTCCACCTCCACCTAGACCCTACTTGATGGGAATGCCTCCAGCTGGAATGGGTCCACCTTCTGTGAGTTTTTTTTAAGTAGCTTGAGTGTGTTTCTCCCCATGGCAATGGAAAACTTGATTTTGTTGCTTGACTAGTATCATTCAGTGTGGTGTGGTTAAAAGTGAATTCTAATTTAAGTTTTCCAAGTAAATTCATATTTTAATAAACTTGAAGAAAAGTTCCCAACATCTACTTATATTAAAAACTGAGTATCTTTCTTTCTATCTATCTATCTATGTCACGCTTCTTTCTCTTTAACGCCAACGAACTGAAAGTCGAACCAGGTACCGATAGATAGGTAATTTTTCAGGCTTTTTATTAAACTTTTCCTTAGTACTTTAAAGGCGAGCCGCCTTAGTTTATTGAAACTTTCCTCGCTACTGTAAAGGCGAGCCGCCTTGGTGGCGAGTAGTTTTCTCAAACTGCCTTCACTATATTACAGCCCGTGCAACGCCGGGCCACTCATCTAGTTACCTCATTATTTGTTTTTCACAACAAAAATGGTCTCTGACCAGCAGAGGAAAGCTTTTGAATTGTCGCTGCAGCAGTCGCACTTGTCCTGATTGTTTAAGATTCCTAATATTTTTGAATTTAATAGCCTAAAAACTTCTGAACCTAATTTCCTAAATATGCTAATCTTTCATTATTTTATGCCGGACTTCTTTCAAAAAAAACGCAACCTAAATCGATTCAAGATTTTCTACTGGCTTTGTTTACTTTTTGTTTCAATCTCATAAGTTCTGTTTGAAGCACATGCGTACTTGTGTGGTATAAATTTAATTGTATATCCGCGCATGATATGTCGCTTCTCTCAGCGTATGAAATGACAAGGGGTATAAAGTTTTAATTGAGCCATTGCCCATTTTATTTTTACGCCATATTTTTTACTATGAGCAGCCACTTCATCCAAAACTTATTTATATTTCATAAAATAATTTGTTCTCTAGTTAAAGTTTTCTACAGAAATAAATTCATTTTGACTAATTTACTGGCTAACAATTTGAGATCTCTAGCTCTGAGCATCCCTAGTAATGGTGTAACATTGATCTTGTTTTGCATAAATTACGTACAAATTTGAATGTGCAGTCGTTATATCTCTACCGAAATAATGGAATATATAGCGTTTTTCACAGTCCCCCCCACCCAAAAAAAAAAAGACAACCATAAGACATTGAACGTAATTGTCGAAAACTGTTCTCGGATAAAGAAATTTCAACATCTGATTAATAATGTACATTTTTTTATCACAAGATTTTTTTTTGCTGAAATATAAATCTTTGATGAAAAGAAAGGGAAGGAACAAAAGCAAATCAGCTCAGTGATAATTAAAAAAAAAACAAGTGCAAACATTGATAGTAATTATAGAAAGCTTTTTCTAATAAGCTTAATACTGCAACTACAAGTCAAGGAATATAAGTTTTGTAAGCAGTATAATAATCGCATATTTGACTCGACTTTTTGGCTGAAATATAAACATTTGACATCGAGAAAACATTCATGTCAAAACGTTGACATTGATGTTACACCGCTAATGGCTACGTATGCCTCTGGTGAGAGGAGGCAAAGAAACAAATTCACTTATTTCACCATTCTTTCAAATGATTACCTTATGTGTAAAACACATACAATTACTATTAGTGTTCATGAAATATTAACTTCATTTCCCTCAAAAATAAGTGGCAAGGTTAAATAACAAAAGCATTAAATCAACTTATTTTCCAAAGAATATGAATTTTTTTTGTGCACATGTGTATCTTATCAATTGCATTAATAAATTATTTTTAGATAAGACGTCCAGATTCAGTGGATGATCGCCATGTCATGGCCAAGCATACTCAGATTTATCCAAAAGAGGAAGAACTAAATGCTGTTCAGAAGATCATTACTAACACTGAGAAAGCATTAAAGTTAGTGTCAGACTATTTAACTGAAAAAGCAGAAAAAAAGTAAGTTTCCTTCCAGAAATTAGTTCATGTAATTGTATATTATGATTTAAAATTTAATTAAAATTGGGAATCCCTTAATGTTGATCATTGTATGTTCATTTTTCAGAGAAATTAAAAAAGAACCTACTGAAACTAAAGATGCAAAACCTGTAGAGTAAGTAGATTTCTATTTAAGTTGTAATTTGGACATTTGTTTCCTGCCCCAGCTCTAAATTAAGGGAGAAATGAAATCTGCCTGTGTTTTTATAATAGAGTGAAACGTATGGGCTGACCACTTGCGGTGCAGTACTTAGGAGGTCAACTTATAGTGAGTGGTAAAAAAAAAAGCAAAAGTTTTTTTTTTTCCATCTCTAACACCATGCATTTCTGAAACACTTTCAACTCACTTTCACTGTTTAACATTACTTTAAAACAGTAAGTAAAAATTTTATTCAAATACTTTTAAAGATTATTTACCAGAATGGAGTGTGTGAAGTATCATACAATTATAAAATTTCATGGAATTGATTTTTAAAAAAGAATATTTCTGTTAATGAAAAGTTACTTTCAAGATAACAGTTCCTAAAAATTCATAACCAGTCAAAAATAACTTGTAACCGTAATAATCCTCCTTATTGAAGTTAAGCACATTTTGAGGTCTTTTTATTAGCCCTATGTTTTTTGATAGAAACATAATTTTTGGTAAGTTTTCTAAAATGTCTGGTTGCTTATTTAATGCATAACTTCATCCATTGATTTGGGATAATTCTAGTCTGGTATCATATCACTAAAACCATTCTTAAATAGTTACTTTTCAAAAAAATAAAATAAACTAAAACAGTTAAAGTTTTGATAAAGAACTAAGTGGCCTACTTATAGAGTTTTTTATAATACTCCAAACCAAAGTTGGCATACATTAGTGCTCTAAATTGGCAGGTGGTCAAGCTACATAGGTTTTCCTTCATTATGTAAGATAGGACTAAATTTGAAGAAGTTTTACTGTAGTCTGGTACTATTCCTTAACACGTCCCCCATGTAGCAGTTCTGCCTTCAAAATTTTAAATTTCATATTTTTAAAACTCATCATTTGACACTTTTGCATGACGGGAAAGTAAATTTTGCTTTCATTTACACACTTGTAATGGGTTTAATAAATTAAAATGTACTACAAAGAAATAAATGTTTTTATGGTTTATAATGTAGTTTGAAATGGAATTTTGATAAACTTATTAGACTTTAAATGTCTTAAATTGTAAGTTTTTAATTTCTGAGCATTGTATACGTTTGTTTTCGTATTTATCTTGTTCATAATTCAGGACACATACCCTGTTGGATAGTTAAATGCAGATATCAATATACTGGTTAACAGTTAGCCGCAATATGTTCACAGGATATTAAGTCTTTAGTTGTTACAAATAAGTAGTTAAATATTAATTATAGAGATATTCATAAATAAAACCTAGAAAATGCAGACATAAACAGCCTGACATAAATTATTTTGGTTTTTAGGATGCTTTTAACTGTGAAGATAATGTACTTTACTTTTTTCCTGTAGTAATAAAGATTCCAAAGAAAAGGATGCTTCTCAACCTTACCGTGTTTTGAAAGGAGTCATGCGTGTAGGCGTGTTAGCTAAAGGACTCGTTTTGACTGGTGATTTAAGTGTGCAGTTAGTAGTAATGTGTGCCGAAAAACCAACACGTACTCTATTGGAAAGAGTGATTGAAAATTTACCAAAGCAACTCTCTGTAAGTTTTTACCAACATTAAGCGATTTTCAGTAAGTTATGTTTTATTTTTGTTAATGAGATTTCGAATTTCCCCCATTAGACTGTTGCTGCTGATGAGAAGTATGAAGTTCAAAGATGTTTGGAAGAAGCTGCAATTCTTGTTTCTTCTGCTTCTGATCAGAAAATAACCGTCACTGTTACTCTAACTTCCCCCGTCATGCGAGAAGCTACTACTGATGGAACTGCCTCTGGAGGTAAGAAAAATTATGCATGAAAGTTATCTTCTTTTTTAATCACCATTAATTTACAGTTCTGCTTTCAGGCAATTAAAGTAGTTTAAAAAAAATGGATTCATAAATAAATGTAGGGTAGAAATTTAAGTTATTTTTGAATGGCTGCAACAATTCTTGCTGTTTCTTTCAGAACATATGATTAGCATTAGCTAAGTATCCTAAATATAATTCTTCTAGAATGAGAACTGGTGTGAGTTTAAGTTCAAAATATTTTGTCAAAGTTTTATTATTTTATAGCTAGTTACAAATGAATTGTGTTCAGGTTTTTTGAAACGCTGCCTTATCTGCTACTTCAAAGAAACTCCATTTTAACTTTTAGTCTGATTATGTGAATATCTCTGACATTGATCTGAAATAGATTTTTAAAATTTTTTTCTGCAATCAGTTCCTTTTCTTGATTGATTTCCATAATTATGTTATCACTTACATACACATGTTTTCCATCCCCCTGTCTATGACCTCTTTAAGACTTCACTGCCCAGATCAAGGCTGTTATAAGTCGTACTGCTTTTAAAACCAAATAGAAATGTCCCCTTTCTCCAAACCCATGCTGATGTTGCAAGTTTCTTTCTCTCTTGTCCCCTACCCTCCCTGTCTTTATGTTACACATTATTGAACAGCATAGTAATCAAATAAAGTTTTGGACATAAGTATTGAATTATTAACCCTTCTACTTACTGAAAGTGTCACACTACTATATTTTAATTTAATGCAGTTTTCTAATTTTTTTTAATTGAAATTTCACCTAGCTTTTTTTAAATCCTATTGTACCATATTCAACTATTTTATGCTATAAACCGCTACAGTCATATAAATTTCAAAAAAAAAAAGTCTCGACTCTTATGATTTAATGTACTTACTATTCTTAGATTAAAGTAAGCCATGAGAAATAATATGAAATAGTCTCTAATTATTAATATAAATCATATTTAGCAATATATTTTATGTAGTAAAAGATTTCATTGTTATATTATTAAATAAATTTTAGTATTGTAGATACAGATAAAGGTGGGAAACTTCTCAGGGTATACAGTAAAAGCTCAACATTTTTTGCTGAACTGACGAGGGAAAAAAGTGACAGGCGGCAAAAACCGAAGCTTCGTTTAAGCAATTTAAATTAGTCTATTCACACAGCAGAAAAAATATTTCAATTTAATAACTATTAGAATTATACAAACAAAATAGATTACTTTCAGATTAGTTAGGTTTTTGATGACAATTTTTACATTGAATTGATTGTGTAGGCTTAAAAAGTTCTCTCTTATTAAGGGTTAAACGTGTGAATAGTATCGCTCTGAAAAAGATTTTTAGGTCCTTTAGTCCTTTCACAGCAACATCATGAAAGTGCAGTTCTAAATTGGACATCCTTTTATTTACTGCTGCTATCTAGGGACTCAACTAAGTCTAATATTTCTGGAATTGTTGATGTGATAAGTTTTGTCCCTTGAATTCTTCAAAACAGGAATCAATGTCTGAATGATCATCAGTCATCCGAGGTTGTTTAAAATCCACATTTCATTAAACAATGAGGAATACAGTTTTGTGTACATTTTTTCCACATAGAAGGTTAACCCATTACTATTTTCTTTCCATGTATTTTTTTATGGGCTGGACTGAAAAAAGTTATTAGAAATGTGACAAAAGAAACACTTTAAATAATTTGTCATCGCAAAGTGAGCTGAATCAAGTTGGCATTATTTGGGTAAAAAGCTATATATGCGAGTGCTGTGAATAGAGAAACATATTATGTGGGAAAAGATAACATTAACAACTTTTAAGAAAGGCAGGATCAACATTGAAAACTTGAAATGTGAATGATTTTGAATCGAGTTTCTACTGCAGTTTTGACCAATCATTCATAAATACTGAAAATAAGCTTTTTTCAGTGGACTATATTTTCTCAAGAAATATGATCTCCATCTTTCAGAAAGAGTTGATTATTTGTGTCTTGTAAAATTTGTTCATATAAACTTTCAATGGTCATTTTAGTAATTGCTTAAAGCATTTTACCAAAAAAATCAATAACCTCTTTATTATTATTGTAGTTATAGTTTTTTAATGTATGATTAGTCTAGTATAGAAATGGCTTGGTTGTTCAGGCATTCAAAAATGTAATTTTATGAATTCTTAAGTTTATAAAATAATTTGTCTTTTTCGTGAGTGTTTTTTGTTTCGATCAAATATGCATTTAACCTTTTGCATAACTGATGAAACACTAAGAATATGTCAAGTAACCTGTGTATTTTGTTTAGTTCCGCTTCGAAGTTTTCTAGGGGAACAACATCCTGAAGGTTGAATGCTGTGTGTGGCTGACCTGGAAGGATTTTTGATCACCCTGGGCAGCAGTTTTAATGTGCTGGCTTTTCTTTAAATATTTACTTTTAGGGCCTGTATATGATATTGAATTTTGTTTGTATTGTCAATAAGCTTGATTTAATCTCAAATCTACAATTACTTTCCTTGGTTGTTCAGTTTTACTGAGTGTAAATAATAGTTCCATCGTACACATAAACAAATTCAATGTTATATAGCATGGTGCAGAATTTTTACGTGTTAGGTCTGTGCAATGATAATATTTTCCAAGTTAAATTACAGTATGATTAGTCATAATTATTGAAGCATTTTCCCTCCTTAAAATTTTTAGATGGTTGAGGGTTAACGAATGAAAATGTTAACTAGGGCTATAGTTTTCTTTAAATTGTGGGGCCATATTTTCGTTGTTAGCAACAGTGAAAGATAGGCTTGATTAGTTTTGGTGTATTTAAATTTTAATAACAAATGAAAATTCTTCAGTGAGCAGCATTTTTAAAAATCTAATTGTGTAATATTAAAGCAGTGACTGGTGCTAAATGCTTCAGAAAAGCAGCACATTACTGTCTCCCTTAGATCAAACACCCATTCCTTTCAGTCTCCTTGTGCTAATGTCAGTCTTCTATCATCTGGTTTTCTAGAGACTGTTAAAGACCCACCGGATGTTCTGGACAGGCAGAAATGCCTGGACGCCTTGGCCGCCTTGAGACATGCCAAGTGGTTCCAGGTTTGCATTTTCTTTACTTTTCAGCCTTATGTATGTCTATGTGATGACAAATACTCGTGTTAGTTTGGTATTTGTAGTTTGCTCAAATGAGTTGTTTAACCAAAAAACTTAATGTGCCTTTATCTGTTATGTTTCAAACTTTTTATCAACTTAAATTAACAATTTATGCTTAGAATAAATTGGTGTGTGAGAAAACAAACTATAAATGTAAAAATTTCCTGATAATTTTGGTATTTTATTTTATATAAAATACTAATTTTTATCGACCAATTTTCCATTTGTATTATTTACTGTACTATTAGGTGAATGTATCTTGTATTTTAAAAAGGGTTTTTTTTTTTTTTTTTCAATCTATAGTAAACATATGAGCAATTTATTGTTGGTTTATTATTGGCAATCTGTTTGAAACATAGCTGGTTATCTTAAACATCAAAAACTCAATAGAACACCTTGCAAGTTATGCTTGCTACACATGAGGCTGGAAAGTCGAAATAAAAGCTAATAAACCTCCGTGATGACCTGTAATTTGCTAATTGTTTGATCAAATTAATACAATAATTTTTCTGTAGTGATTATGGATTGTTTTTCAAAAGAAAATTACATCAATTTCCAAAGTTTGAAATTTTGGCTGTATGTTAATATCCATAATCACAAGCAAATTTGAAATTTGCAAATATGTATTTCAAAATATTTACAAGACCTGATATATATGCAAGTTATCTATAAATTCAAATGCTTGCTTTGTGTGATCAGGTTAATATTAAAATAACGCTCACCAAGAACTAAATTGGATCTTGTAAAATAGACTTACGTCAAAATAACATATAAAAAATACCTAGCTAGCTTTTAAAATCTATGTAAACAGTCAATCTTTAACAAAACCATTAAGTTTATAAAGGGTTGTTTTAAAGTGCAATGTTAATTAAATTACTTTTAAATTTCTGCAAACAGGTTCATTATTTGGAAAACTTAACTGTCTTTTTAAACTTTGACTTGTAAAAAAGAAGTCATAAGATTTAAAAGATATGTCATTGCACTTGAAATTATTTGCATATATATATGGTCAAAAGGCAGTAGACTAAAGTCTCCTAAAATTCGCTATGAAATTTAGCTCTGAAAAAAACGCATACCTGAATTTGCTGCATAATATTCCCGGTGAGTCTCTCGGGCAGTAAGCTAAATCGCCAAATATATCATAACACTTTAATTCTTTCACCATTCCCATGAATACAAAACATGATTGATCTGAATAGAAAAGAAAAAGAGGAAAAGTGCTTTCATATCTTTTGTTAAGCTAGTTAACAGCTTCTAGGAGAACTTTTAAAAATTCTTTGCTGCTCAGTAATAACTCTGAAGCACTAAATTCATGTGACTGGTATGTTTCTGGAAAGTCAAGATGAATAGGCATAATTTTGCCCAAAGCCAGAAATTTGTGTTCTGTAATTTTGATAGCTTTTAAGTATTTTTCAGTGTAAATATTCAATCCTCTAACTAGATTTATTCGTCTTTAACTGAACATAAATGTAGGTTTAATTTAGAAGTAGAAATTCTGCTGTGCACTTTAAAACCTAACAGTAATAATATTTTGCTGTGCCTGTTTTATTGTAACAATTAATTCAATGGGAATAAAAAAAAAATTGAGGTGTGTGCCATGAATTTTTGGGATGTATTGAATGAAATTTGTAGTAATTATAATGTACTATTAATACAATTATTTTTTCAGTAGGAATGATCAAAGTAGTACATAAAAAGGGATATATAATATTGCGCAACAATAAGCACACATGAACAGGCTTAATATATGCTATAAATTATTCAATAAAAGATTCAAATAGTTAAATTTTTCTGCATTGTAAGTGTTTAACCTAACCTTATTTCTTGAATAATTAAAACACAATCACACTTCGATTTTACGCAATGCTTTTTCCTTTATGCATTAAGATTACAGTAATATATAATTATAATAAATCCTACTATTCTTTCTAGATTTTTCGACATGTTTTTATTCGCTCAATTCAGCTAATTTTTAGGTTTTAAATATTTTTGTTCAACATTAAATATATTTTTGTATTTAATGTTGAACAAAGAGAAATTAAAACAAAAAATCTATCAACATAAGCATTTTTTAATCTTTGATTAGTATACTTAAAGCAATTCAGGTATGTAGCTCTGTTTTTTATTCTATATATTTTTCTTTACCAACATTTATATTTTATTAGGCTAGAGCAAGTGGTCTTCAATCATGTGTTATGGTTATTCGTATACTTAGAGATCTGTGCCAACGTGTACCTACTTGGAGCCGTTTGAATGGATGGGTTAGTTTTGTTTTCAGTTGACTAAAACTATAATTATTAATTTTTGATATTTTGCAAAACCTTCATTGTATGAGAATTTTATTGAAATATCTAGCATCAAGATGTTTTATAAAGCATTAAACTTTGCCTTAACTGTTATTTCATTCTGCAATGTTATAATTAGCTCTTCATAACATTGTAATTGTTGAAATTTTTCAGGCAATGGAACTTCTGGTTGAAAAAGTGTTAAGCAGCAGCGGACAGCCTTTAAGTCCAGGAGACGCTCTACGTCGTGTGTTTGAAGCGATAGCATCTGGTATCCTGTTACCAGGTATGTAATTTATATATTTCTTCTTTTATTTATATATATAAAATTTTTAACTCCATCTCTCCTGTCATGAAGCTTTAATTTATAATTACTCTTGGATGAGCTAACTCGTATTTGTATATTATCAACGTAAAATAACATATAGTACTTACCTTAGACAGGTTTTACTCAAATATTTCTTGAAATCAGGAATTATTTGAATATGTTTGGACTTATGCAGCGTCTGGTAGTCAAAAGGTTCTCTTTAATTTTCTTGTGTTTGTATTGTTATTACATATTGCTTTTATATTTTAGGAAGCTCTGGATTGCTTGACCCATGTGAAAAAGATCCAACTGATGCTTCTGGCAATTTGACAAGTCAAGAAAGAGAAGATATTACTGCTAGTGCTCAGGTATTTTGAAGTTTAAGTTTATATAGTGTGCTAATTTGGATTGGTCTCATCTTTTTAAGGCAAATTTGCTAAAAACAACTGTGAATACTTCTACTGAAACAGATACATACACCTTTTTTTTTTTTTTTTTTTTTTTTTTTTTCGTGTGAAGTATATGCAAAAATCTATGGAGTGGACCTGCTATGAATTTATTCTTCCAGAACTTAAAGCAGGCCGAAAAGAATGTTTCATAATATTCTCTACATATTGTGAAGGTTCCACATAAGGTTTGTAGAACCATCGAAATATGACCGGATTTACCAAATGAAGGACGGGTTTTCAATTGAAAAAAAAAACTTGATACTTTCATAGTAAAAGGAGTATAGCAAGTTGAGTTTGTTGATCAAGTTGAGAAAGCATTTAGTTGAACAATTTTTATGAACCAGACTTTAGTAGTAATTTTTCACCAGCTGCTGTGATATTTCAGTTTAATTTAGCAGAATATAGCACATTTCAATTGTTAAAAATAAGGTCTTGCATTTGGTCCCCAAGATTTTTATTTTCACAAAATGTTAGCAATTGGGGTGAATTTGCCGAATATTCAACCTTTCCTTTGTAATTACAAACGTGCCAAATCTTCTCCGTTCTGCATAAGCTTTCTTCATTTTAAATCCAGCTTCTTAATGTGAAGTAAAGTTTAGCTCCCTCCCCCTTTGAAATGATTGCTCTAAACCGTTTTCAAAAGCCATGTGATTCATTTTCGTTCTGTAGCAATATTGTCATGATAAGAGCAAGTTTTTTCATGATATACTAAACTTTGAACAAATTGAAATTTACTTTTTTTCCAAAAATGCCGTAAAAGTGTATACAACTGCAGTAAAAATATTTTTTCTCAATCTTTGCCACAGAAAGTTTTTAATTTAAATGGCATATTGCAAAAGTGTTTTACTTGAATTTACATTTCAATTAATGAGTGGCACTAAAATATGACAAGCATTTTTTGTTAATTGTTTAATGCATTAAGTTAAGTACACACTCCTGTACTGGGTTTATTGACACAGGTTTCACAAACAGAATTTCAGATTTTCAAAACGTTTATTATCATAGTAAGTGTTTTAATGAATTTTTCTTAAGGCCTGTTTTTTGTATGAAGAACAGTAAATTAGCGTTTATGAGTCTTTCGATGGACTGATGTAAAACGCAGTACAATCGAAACATTTACAAATCACTTTGATTCTTACACCTTTAGCATTACGAATGCCTATTTCAGCTTAGTTGTATTCTAAAATGAGGTTTATAAGTAACTAATATAAAGTGATGTATAATACTTTTATACCAAAGGCATTAACTGAATTTTAAGTATAACTCGAAACCTTAAATAAATCGTACCTTTTTGCGTAACGTAAATACTAATTTTGCTTTGCATATACTGTTGTCCCCGCTTAATAGGGTAACGGATAAACGAATACCCCGCTTATACGAATAAAACATCCCAGAACCCATGCCATAGACCGTAATGTTAAATATCTCCGCTTAATCGAATAATATTTCTTGGAGCCGACAGTATTCGTTTAAGTGGGGCCGACAGTATATATATATTTATTAGTGTAATTATCTGCCCAATATGCGTAAAAGCACGTGGCAGGTAATCGTATAGTCACCTGACACTCTGATTGGCTTTTGCTTTATGATTATGGCCTTATGAACTGAATAAAGTACATAAAGACAATTTTCATTTATGCTTTAACTAATGAAAACCCCTTTATTTGATCTTCCGTACCTGAGATAATTTCTTCCTCGATAAAAACAAAGGCAAGTAGTTTTCCGAATTACAGAGAGGGAAAAGCGACATATAGCCAGTATTTTTCAGCGAGTAACTGATTTAATTTCTTATTACATTGAATATGAAGGAATCTCGACTAAATGAAAACAACGTACAACTGTAAAAGACGTATGAAAAAGATTTTGCTGTAATTTATAGGAAATGACTGTATTAATATCCTTTTTTAAATTTTACTTTTTCTCCATAGCATGCTTTGAGGTTGATAGCATTTCGACAAATTCATAAAGTATTGGGTATGGATCCTTTGCCTCCACCGAAATTTATACGTGGTGCAATTCCAAGGAAACGTAGACGTGACAATAGCACTAGCGAAGGAAATGATTCTGAAGGTATGTCTGTTTTTTCTTTTAATGTTCATTCCTAACGTTTCTTAATTTTTCTGCCACCATGCAGTTTTATAAACCATGGCTATTATAAACAGTACAATTATGACTTTTATGAAGGAAATGAATTGCTGAGTAAAAAAAAGCATACAAATAACAATTGAAGATTTTTTTCCTGCCAATCAATAATTTTCCTATTGTGCTGCATTCATTTCATATTTGGAACATAAGAATTGAATTTATAAGCAGAAATGACAATTTAACTTATATCGTTTATTATAATCAATGAGTTATTATCAAATCATTTGCATCCAAATTCGATCACATTAAGTGACTTCTACTGTATTAATATTTTTGAAAGAAAAATTGAAAGACTTGCACATGTGTACCCCTATTTCCCTTGCATCACTTTTGACAAACTGTGTCGACTATATAAGCAATAAGATAAATGATTGATTTCTTTACGTTTAGAATTGACTTTTCTCTTCTCAAAAAATAAATTAATAAATAATATCTTTGTCTATAGGAGCAAATGGCAAGAAAGATAAAAAAGATGAAGTAAAAGTGGAGAAAATGGAAACATCAGACTCTAAACCATGAGAAAATAAACTAAGTGAAGATCTTGTTTAGAATTTTCATTGAAATGACATTTTATTTCTGCATCTTTGAGCTGGTGTTTTATGCACACCTAACTAAATTTTCAGTAATTGACCTTGCATATAAATGCTGCAATTTTCATGTAGATTATGTTTCATTTTCATCACCTCATATTGTATTTCCACTAGGTGTTTAATTTACACAAACTTTAATATCATTCAAAATTTTCTCATTGGAAATTGTGGATTTATTTTATATGTGGTCTTAATGGCATAGCAACCTTAGATATGCATTTAAATTTTTCAGTGTAACAGTGCTGTAAAGTTCTGTTTTTCATTATTAAATATGTTACCTCAAGCGATTTTGTTGTGGTTTAGACCTATTATGAAACTACTTTTGTCAATAAAATGTATGTATTTGCCTTGTTTATTTGTTTATTTCCTTTGTGCTGAAATGCTATTTATCGAATAGCAGGTAATGTATAAAAAGTGAATAAAATAAGACTGTAGTTAAAAACTTGACAAATAGCTGTTTTAAAGTTATCAAATGCAAGCCTCTTCGTCAATGCATAAAAAAGAAAGCATCACAAGTCCAAACCAATGGTTAAGTGGAAGGAAGATGAAAGAGAAAAAACAGTAAACAAAGTGACAATTTGCAACTATGTAGAGTAAATAGGTAATATTTTTCTTTCTTGATTAATTAAGAAATGAAATTAATTCAGAGCTGAATCGATTTGAGTATAGTAACATTTTTTATCTGAAATTACAAAGAAGAATTACACAGGAAATATTTTAAAATATTAAACAGGGACTATTGTTGAAACTTATCTAAATACTATTAACCTTTTGGATCCGGGCTGTTTTTTGGAAATTTTTCTTTCGACCCAGCTAGTACGACAGTTGAACCACAGATTTCTTTTCCATTGAAAAGAGGAAGTATAAACTGTCGTACCAGACGTATGAAACCTTGAAAAGATCCCCGGCTCCAAAGGGTTCAAGGGAAAATTTCAACCCAGTCCTCTAAAGTAAAAAGACTTACGGTACAACATGTGTACCGCCCGGTTTCTACGGGTTAATACAAGACTTTTGCAATTTACATCATTGAGACCAAGAAATGAACAAACGTGAATAAAATTTTTACTCAAATTATCTCTATCCAATAACAGACGATGAGACATCCGCTTAGCTGGTTCTTGAGCCAAAAGGCTGAAACAGGAAGCGAACATGCTTTTTTGAAAAATGTATTTGATTAACCCACTAGGCGGTTGTGCTGAAAAAACGTACCACCAAAAAATAATGACTGTTTAAGGGGGTGGCCACTCAAAAACGTTTCACTGTAATAGTAGTAGGAGCAGATCAGTCATTTGTAGGATATACATTAAAGGAGTAATAGTCTTAATTCAGAGTTTTCCAAAAGGTGGTCCGCACACTCATGCTAGAGGGTTCGCGATGCTGTCTTGCTAAAACGTAAAATAAAAAAATATAGTTGAAATTGAAGGACGAGAAAATAGTTGTTTACGTATACTCAGGGCTCAGCCAATACTAGAACCCTTGATTTTAACAAATTGAGTTTCGAATAGATTTTTACATCTATAGCTCAGAATGATGTAAGTAATGAAAACTTGACGAGATCTAAAAAGTATACTGAACAATAGGTAAATATGTAAATTTGTAGAGGGAAGGAAGGGGAACCGTAAAAACATATTAGCAAGTGGGGAAAAGATATCAAAAGGAATTGAACGGGGGGGGGGGGTGGCAAATTTAAACAGACAGCTGAGGCTAGTTACAGTGTCTTATTTTGAACATACACATTATTTAAAACGTGAAACCTTTAAAATTGATTTTGAACTGTCGTAATACATAGTTGAATATTAATTCATGCGAGAACTTTTTTGTTCGCAGGGTCCCCACTTTTCTTGTACAGGGGTGATTATGCTCCGGTATTTTACCGGATTTCCGGTATTTCATGTTCAAAAATACCGGAAATAAAATATTTTTAATTATGCTTTTGTTTTCCTACCTCCAGTACTTTTTTTATTTTTCAAGTTTTTGGTGATTATACCGGGTATTAATAATATTCATCGAATAGAAATGTTAAAATGCCATTCTAATTTTTCTTACTTCAATGAATTATTTTATTTGCATCTATTTGATTTTGATGCCTTCATTTTTAAAAACTCAATCGATTTGCATCCGATATAATCCAATTTTCCTCATTTCTAGATAAATCTAGTATCTAGATAAATTCTTTTCCATATTTTCAGTAACAAATGCAACTTTCATTACTTTACAAATATTTTGGCACAACAAACAGCAATTCTGTTAGGTTTTGGTTTTCTCCTTGAAATATTTTTTGGAGATAATTTGTGCAACGCCTTCTCATAAGTAACTTTATTACTCGTTTACAATTTAAATGCATGCACAATATTTTAACTAAAAACTATTCGAACATATGAAATGTGTCTTTGTTAATGAAAGGCAATTAATTATTAGATATGTATAATTATAAAATTAGGTGTGCTTAAATAATGGAGGCCTTGGTTTACCCCCCCCCCTCCCCTACATAAACACATTTTCTCTTTAAAACTTTCAGGTATTTTTTTATGAACTCACAATCTCCCCTGCCTTGTATATCATGAGAACATAAATAACTTTTTCTTTCCAGAACAGCACTTTTTATTTTACCAGTAATTTTTTTCACGGCTCTAGTATTTTATACTCCTTTTCTTAAGCTCGTGCAAATAGCAGAATTATTTAAAATAAATTTTTGATTTATGATTTAATTTTAAAACTAATTTGTATGCTTATGCAATTATGAAAAACACTAATCACAAGAAGTAAAAATAAAAACAATAAAATATAAAAAAAAAACTTTTTAAATTTAAAGACTATTTCTGTCCGCTCATTCGCACTAAAAGGTATGAAATAAACTAAGTATTCGATTTAGTGATTATAGTGCTCAGAAATTCCAGCTCATCTTGATATATTTACATTAATGTTAAAGCAGCCAATAAAGTTTAAATGAAAAGTTTGATTTAAGAAATAGGCGGTATACTGTTTATGACAAAATGTCTTTTACTATACCGCCTATTTCTTAAATCAAATTTTTAATTTAAACTTTATTGGCTGCTTTAACATTAACGTAAATATAAATATATCAAGATGAGCTGGAATTTCTGAGCACTATAATCACTATACCGAATACTTAGTTTATTTCATACTTTTTAGTGCGAATGAGCGGACAGAAAGTCTTTAAATTTAAAAAGTTTTTTTTATATTTTATTTCAAAGTTTTTTCGTTTTAAAATTTATTTAGAATTGCGTGAAGACAAACGCCGTTAAGCATAATTCACCGAGAAAATAACGGTTAACCTGTGCTTTGGGTCCCTTGGTAAAATCCTACTTTAGGGTCCGGGTTTGGCGATTTTTTTCGGACTGTATCTTAAGGTTGCAATCATTTAGCTTAAAATCGCCAAACAATCCAATCATCCAATGATAATTCTGTGGTTCTGGTTGCCAGATTTAATAATTTATCTTCGGACCTTAAACTAGGATTCATCCGGTCCCTTTTCTCGCCAAACACGGATTTCGGTTTTGTCGCCATAGAAACGCCATTTTTGCGTAATGTCTCTCGGAGCTTTCAACTACGCGAGACAACAAGGAAAAACTCGCCAGTTGGCGACTTTGAAAATGCGCCAAGCTGGAACCCAAAGCGCATTTTGACCAAAATAACAACCGCCGTTAAAAACGCTATTCACAAATACTTTATTTTTTATGCATGAGAATATTTCGTGGAGATTTCAGTCGGATTTAAAGCTTCCAGTCGTAGCCCTGCCGATGATTGTATTCGACTCAAAACCACGTAAGCCAAACTACTCGCTCCACTATACAGCGGAAGTGCGTTAAAGTTCACGCGGCTGAATTTAACTCTGCAACCGGAAGCAAAATGTGAAAACCATGACAGAAGCAAGTACAGAAAATGTCTTTAATAATAATAATAATAATAACAAAACTTTAAATAAATTGTAGACTCGACTTCGCACGGCCGCTCTCTCAGAACGCTAATTATATATTTTGTATTCGTAGTTAACTTAAAACTGGCGAAAAGTTCCTGGCTTTACTTGGGTCAGTAGTAATAATAAGAAACTATGCCTATTTATTTCAACATTGTTTCTTATCCTCTTTAAAAATCTGACATTAGTCAGATCAATGCCAGTAGGTTGTTGAGTGAAAAACTCTGACTTGATTAAGTCCACCTTTGACAACGCTATATGCATCCCAGAATATGCTCAGGAGTGGTTGGATGGTGACAGCGTTCTTTACAAGTGGGATTTATTTCAATAGAAAGAATTGGAAACATGTCGCACTGATTTATGCTAAATCCTTAGGTAATGTTCCGCGCTTTCGGTTCAGAGAAACGTCCCCCCCCCCCTCAATCATTATCGTCTCAAAATGCCTAATACTTTCAGTGAAGGACCATTTGATCGCGCCAAGAATCGACTTCTGGAACTTTAGAGCAGATATACTGGATAAAGGAAGCAAGTACAAATGTCTCGGTGAGAAAAGCTCGAGGCTAAGATGCCTCCCAAGTCACATGACTAATTTGGGACCATGATTGCCACTTTTTGGGACGTAATTGCTCATTTGGTTATTGGGAATGTGATTAGCATCGGTGCTAGATACGAAATCGGTGTTCCAAACTCTATTCAAATCATTCGCATAATGAATTCATACGGAAAATGTCACTTTGAATGAGCTTACATTTCAATGGGAAAAATTTAATCTAAAAACAAATTTGTCATAACAATTAAATAGTAACCCATTTTCCAATCATCAAATTTGCTATAGTTTGAGGGGCCTTAGTTTGATCTAGAGCCGCTATATAGACAGGCCGACGCATCAAGATTAAGTTTCACCACTTTGGATCCAATTCCTTAACTTTCACTTTCAAATTTTCATTGTTTCGGAGTAGGGTTACCAGAAAGAAAGTTTTGGCACATTGCTAAGCTTTGCCAAATCCACGTGCCGCTAATAATTGCTCACAGTGAAAAATTACCAAAACGCGATTACTGGCCAGAAAAGACAACCACTCAAACACACAAACACGCGCTGGATCCAAAGTGGTGAAACTTAATCTTGATGCGCCGGCTCGTATATATAGGGGCCTTAGTTTGATCTAGAGCCGCTTTTTAGACAGGCCGAGGCATCAAGCTTAAGTTTCACCACTTTGGATCCAACTTATTTACTTTTATTTTCAATTTTTCATTGTTGCGAGCTAGGGTTACCAGAAAAAAGTTTTGGCACATTGCTAAGCTTTGCCAAATCCCCGTGCTGCTAATAATTTGCTTACAGTGTAAAATTACCAAAACGCGATACTTTGCCAGAAAAGACAAGCACTCAAACACGCGCTGGATCCAAAGTGGTCAAACTTAATCTTGATGCGTCGGCTCGTTTATATAGGGGCCTTAGTTTGATCACGGAGCGATGGCGCGTGACCTTGAAGCGAAAACGAAAAACCATTTTTGGTAGCACTCGAAATCACGCAGGCAGAAAAAGCTTCAGTGCTCCAAGCAAGCAAAAAAATAATTTTCTCGTTGATCCTACCTATATTTTAAAATGAAGTTGTCCGTTTTCGTCTCAAGGTCACGTATCTCTCTCCGTGGTCAAGATTTACTCGCAATTCCTTTGCCTGCGAGATTTTAATGATCGTGACTTTTGACAATTTCTGCACATGTCGCCGAGATTTTTGACGCCAAACATCACATACCAACAATCTTGGTCTTCCGTAATAACAAAATGAAACGATTGTTGTTCGAAATTTGTCGTTCGCGCCGAACTTAGTAATCGAAATGCATTCCCGAATATACATAACAATCTGGCCTTTTCTCGAAATAGATCGGCAGCCCTTCCCCTTTTTACCACATACGTATACTGGTTAACACATGTTTCTTGCAAATGTTTCGGTCTTCAATTTCGAAAAAAATCCAGATCAGAGCAGGGCCGTCATTTCGGGTTCATGGGAGGTCAATTGCCCCCCCCCCCCCCCCCACTAACTTTGCAAATTTACAGTGCAAACCTTGTGTTTCCTTTGTTACCAGTGTTACTTTTGTCCCCCTCTGGAAAAATTCGGAATGACGGTCCTGTTAACCACTGCTTATAGTATCACCGAAGATCAAAAAAAATACCTTTTGTAATTTGCCTAAAATAATAGCTAAAAGATGTTAACCGGAAGTTTCGTACTGGAAATACTTTGAAATTGAAGCTCTAAAATTTCATTTCAACCTACTTTCATCCAAATTATGGGAGAAGAAGCGTATTAGTTACTCTTCATCGGAAACTTTTGCAGAAAAACAATTTGGAATTAGCTTTGGTGAAATTAGGAAGAAATTTGGAGATTGGGTGCTTTCTCCTAGAAATTTTCCGAAGTTAAATACGAAGAACCAAAATTTTTGGCGCTCTTTGGTCTTTACAAAGAGATTTCGTCTTCAGGCTTCTGGGGGGGGGGGGCTTCAGCCCCTTAGCTCGCGGGTACGCCACTGCAGTGGCGGGTTTATAGATCAAAGCCGTATCCAGAAAAAAATTTCGGGAAGGGCCCAACTTCGCACATTTCCCAAACACACATTTTTGTGTGTGTTATTAGTCTAATTTAAAGCTGCCCCCACGATGTGTTGATGTGTGTGTGTGTGTGTTTTTTTTTTTTTTTTTTTCATTTCTTTATTCTTATTTTTTTCTTGAACTGACCTTTATTGGGGGTAGGGGTATCAAGAGAGATATGCAATGAGAACTTAAGTGGGGCAGAATATTCGTAATTTTAGGGGGTCCGGGGGTTTTTCCCCCGGGCAATTTTTGAAAAAAAGTTTTAAAATTCTGCATTTTGAGGCCTTATATGGGGCAATTGGGACTTCAAAAACATGTTGGAAAAGTGGGTAAACAACAATCTCATAAATTTTCTGCATTCCTTTGCAAATTAATATTAATCAAAGCTTAAAAAAATGTTTAGTTTAACAAATGATTAACATTAAGCAATAGAGAAAAAGGACAAGGGAGGAGAAAAGATTAACACATTATCACTTGCTTACATCGGTTTTCACTATAGTTACATAGTAGTTTTTGATCAGTTCCCCAACTCACCAACAGACACAGCACTTAGTAACATAAAATAACCAATAGCATAAAACACATAAAATTCTTTAAAAGAAATAGTGTAGAGATTTAAAAAATAATTAACGAGAGAGTAACATTCTGGCCATTTAGTTAATTCATAGTTTAATTATTTGATAAGAAATATAGGATTGAAGCACTTTTAAAGGAGTTTCAAAAAGGTATTTAATGATTTTCAAAGACTCTAGAACAGTTAAAATTCTTTAAAGCATTTCATTTGCACTTTCCAGTCTCTGACGTTTTAATAAATGATTAGACAGTCTTACGAAATTGTTAATACTTTGAAAGACACATCTTTTAAAGATTAAAAATAGATATTAAAAATATACTTATAACGACAATTTCTTTTTCAATCACTAGTACTGCAGAAAACGAAAAAGAATACAGGTAGGGTAATATTTTTTCTCTTGCTTAACATATTAATAAAGGAATCAATTACAAAGTAACTTCTAAAATACTGAATTAGGTACTTAATGAACAGTCAGAAATGAAAACATGTGAGTCACAAAAAAATTATTTTTGAAAATATGCTACAAAAAAATGCTGGAATATGATTTTTTGCATTACGCTGAATATTTTTTTTAATCAAGGAGCTGAGTTTTCGCGCAACTTGATGCAACCCCCCCCCCCCCCATTTGTGTTAGAAACTTTAAAATTCAAAGTTTACAGCTACATTTAACAAAGTTTTTAAGGTTTTTAAGCATTTGTAAGTGGAATTTTTTTAAAGTAACTTTTGTCTAAGATTGGTGAGCGTCCAACAAAGCAGAGGATCTGTGAACGTATCTGTTTTTGTGTGGTCTTGCTGATTGAAGACATGTTTAGCTGTTAAAATCCCTCGGGGGTTACAAATGCTTATAAATGGGGACCAACAAAGCACCCTCTTAATTGAATCAGGGCTGTGAGAAGTAATCTCAGCCTAATCGGAAACTAGGGGCTCGGCGATTAGGGGGTAAAAATCTAAGTGGTGTAAGTTTTATAAGTTTTATGGGGGAGGGGGGCCCACTGATCAAACTGACAAGTAGCTTGCCTTGAGCCTGAATTGATTTGGGAAAGAGAGCTGGAAATGCTAATGAGAGTCTTGTTTTCAAATATGTTTTGCAGCTAATAAGAATTTGAATTGTCTTTTTTTTTGTACTTTTTCAAATGTTCACTCGTTTAACAGTTAAAAGGAAAAAAAAACTTTTTTTTTTTTGCTATTTTAAATTTAAAAAAAAAGGAAAACTTTTCTTTATGTTTTACGTTTAACGTTAAAACGTTTTAACGTTTAACGAACGTTAAAACGTTTCGGGGGCTCTCTGGATACGGCCTTGTTATAGATCCGTGGTATTGTATTTCAGAGCGGGTCATTTTTTAAATTAGAGTTTAACTCTTTATGCCCCGACGGGACTTAGAAGTTCCGCTTGTATTAATTTAGTGTTATGACTCCTAAATGGCTGGAATCATGCCGAATAGTCCAGGCAATATACGGTTGAACCCGGCCAAAATTGCAACAGAAGCTTTTTCCACGGTTTTCGAGTTAGTAGACGATACTGAATAACATATCCAAAATAGGCCAAAATTGGGTTACGAGAACACCCCCAAATCGAATTTGAAAATTGGGGGCTAGTGGCAATTACCTTCAAAATAGTAAGCTAGTATACTTCTTTTTAAAAACAGTTAAAACATATTTAGCATTCCCAGTTGTAATAATTATAGGTTAAGAGCCTCGATGAATGGTTACGTTTAAAAAAGAAAAAAGTTAAAACCTCGATAGCTCGACCATCCCGGTAAGCCGACGTATGTTTCGCTCTCCAGTACAATGTTATATTTATGTGGGTTGAAAAAAAAAGTTGCTCTACACATGTTAATACAAATTCACTGTCTTCTACTAATTCAACCAACAACTTACCAGTCTACAACCTTAGGCCAGCGATCCGTATGCGGCTCACATTGTAAACCCTTCGTACCTTTAAAAAAGGATTTCAAATGGCGTAAATGCTTATCTCGAAACGCGACTAATACAAATAAGTTAACGCTTTCGTGACAAAAATTCTTTATTTTCCAAATATAAAATTAAGATAGCGTAAATACTATAAAAGCTTCTACTATATACAAAACAATTACAAGTTACACATTTTTATCATCGTCATCATACTCATAGTAATTAACGCTTTGATTTTCAGTGATTGATTTGACATGCCCCACAAGCTGTAGCGCAGTGCAGTCCATTGCGTTTGCATCCGCATCGTAATATAGAGCAATTTGTTTTGCAGAAACAGCGAATCATGTTTAGTAAGTAGTCTGGAGCTGGTGGTAAGTCACAAAATATTGGATAGTAGGAGTTTTTTTTTAGCGTACCAGCTCCAATCTTCTGGTTTGAGCCTATCTTTACAAGCTTTCCAAATATTTATCTGTAAGTATGTACGACAGTTGTGGTATTTCGTGGACGAATCAGTTGGAGTTAAACGTTCAGGTGTAATGAAAGATTTTGCTTTGGTTACCTTCGATACCAACATTCGATATCTTAGTACAAATGTCGACTTCAAAACTTGAGATTCATACAGTTGAAGCATTGCTTTTCTCCCAGCAACTGTAATTTCTGAGTGTGAGCATGAATCAGTGGAAAAAACCTTTTGCAAAAGAACGGAGCTCTGCATCTTTCATCAGTTTGACAAATGCTGAAGATTTTCCAATTAAAAAAATTCTCGATGTACTGTCACAGCCTGTATAAGCGTGTAGAAAAAGTAGTAAGTTGCAGTTTTCATAACCTAGTAAAGATTGCATTTTCAGAATATCGAAGGCAGTACAGGATTGGGAGTTGATCCTCGCCTTTATCACTGTGGTAATACAGCTCGTAACCATTATTCTTCGCGTGATAAAGGAGTAAAATATGCCTTCGCCTTTTACGGTAGTGTGCAGAACAAGATACTGCAGCACGCACAATTTCCGCATCACCATCAATATTTAGAACAGAACACCCTTGTTCTCTCAATAAATCACCTGTAAGAAAAATCATAGCTTGCTTGTTTTTCCCATTAGCCAAGAACTGTTCTTTTTTCCCGAAAAACTGCATAAATGGACTGAAATTAATGTCTCTACTGGTTTTCGTATAGCGTCGTCTGTAAGAAGCATCTTTGATTGTTGGGGACCCTGTGTAACCATCAAAAACAATAATAGGTTTTTCGTACGCTTTAAGGACAAAATTAAGGTAAGAAAGAGCAATATTTTCATAGGTGTCATTATTGCACCAAGGAAGGCGATGTAATAGAGATCCACCATCCAAAATATACCTTTCTGCCTGTACCATGTTGTCAGATTCTTCACTACACGTTTTTAATGTACTTGACTATTGCGTGAGCCAATTCAGATTTTGCTGCTTTTCTCATTATGTGTTTATTTTCAAATAATGCTATAGGATATGTACAAAGTTCATAACGCATAATATCTACGAGATCCATTTCACCACAAGTGGCAACAGTCATCATCCTCTGAAAAAGGAGTGCTGGATCTAGTTGTATGTCTGGATCATTTTTGCTACACATAGAAGCATGTGATCCTTAAGTTTCTACTTTGTCCGATCTTTTAATAGTGTATTTAAATACTTCCTGTCCGACCATTTTGGAAATTATATTTCTCTTCTCTTCTCTTCTTCTCTACTAATAATAAAGCTGAAGGTGGTTCTGTCTGTCCTTCTTTCTTTCTGTCTGTCTGTCTGTTACGCGCGTAGCGCCAAAACCGTTCGGTCGATTTTCATGCCACTTGGCACAAAATTAGTTTGTAGCATGTAGTTTTGCACCTCGAAGCGATTTTTCGAACATTCCATTTCGTTCTTTTTCTATTCGAATTCTTAGAGGAAATTCGATAAAATAGGGAAGAAATATTCCATACACATTTTCAAGTCTTATGTCATTCGAAAGCTTGAAATTTTCTGCACAAAATGACGTTTTTTCGAAGTTTCTACGATCATCAGGAGAGCTGTAACAATTGTTTTTAGAATCCCGAAATTCAAGGCTTACCTTCAGTAAAGCAAGCCAAACGATTCTAAAATGGCTTTGCTCGCGAATAAAATTTGTTTGAAAATAGAGATGAAATGAATTATTTTATCAACGGAAATCAACTTTTCATGTTGTTACCATGGTTACGTTTTTATTTCGTTCTTTTTCCCTTAATAATTTTAAAAATGTATTTGTTTTTGTAACAATCCAAACTCCAAGCCTTATTAAAATTAGTCAAATGAAATATTAAAAACCGTGATAAGATGGCACCTGTCAATCAAATGAGAAATCGAGTCCTTTCCTTAAAATACAGGATACCATTCTAAATTTATCGTCTGCAAAACATATTTTACTTCATTATTAATTTATTTCAATATAAATTGCAGCAAATGGCTTGAGTGAACGAATTTAGCTTTTAATTTATCGTTTGCTGGTTGATCTTTGTCGATGTTTATTGTTTTTATTATCATTGTGAAGAATAATGCATGAAATTTCTATGACTAATACTTAAAATTTTTAGGATCAGTTGAGTTTAAAAGAAAAAATTGCTCCAAATATACTTTTGCAATGTGATTATTTATTGTTGGACAGTAATTTGCAGCAATAATTGCATTTAATAAATAATGAAAGACAATATTAAAAATTATATTTTTGGCGACTTTTTTACAATTTGGCATTCAATTCTATTTCAGTATATTTACTTCTATCTTATTGCGATATTGCAACGTTCTTTCTAAAGTATGTCATTTCGGAAAATGTATTATCCCAAGAAAAACATAAATGTGAAAAAGGAGCCAAGTTCGGTTGAAACAACGTTTGGGCAGTTTGAAGCAGTGGTGCCACCGACAAAAGAGTTGAAATCTAACAGGCTCCAAGTTCTATAGCTGTTCTGTTAACTACAGTCGTGAAAGTTATTGAAATGTTCATTAATTTATTTTAATAACATTTCGTTAGTTCCTTTCATATCGGCTTCGGAACTCGGCAATTTCATTTCTAACTGACGGAAGTCGGACTTTTTTGAACGTAACTTCGTGACGATTAAAACTTGCCCAGTTCCGAAGCCGATATGAAAGGAACTAACGAAATGTTATTAAAATAAATTAATGAACATTTCAATAACTTTCACGACTGTAGTTAACAGAACAGCTATAGAACTTAGAGCCTGTTAGATTTCAACTCTTTTGTCGGTGGCACCGCTGCTTCAAACTGCCCAAACGTTGTTTCAACCGAACTTGGCTCCTTTTTCACATTAATGTTTTTGTTGGGATATCATGCATTTTTGAAAAGCCGAAGTAACGGTTATGCTTTCATTTAGACACAAATTAATACACACATAACATGAGATTTCAGTTACGCTGACAACGCAGATATAACATAGGCCATGCTACATTCGACATATTTTTAATTTTAATGATTTTACTCGTAATTCAAATAAATAATAGGAGACGCCTCAATTTATGATCAATGACGAAAGAAACAGGTAAAACAAGTAAATTTTCTTCATGTTTATCCTATATTTTTCGTAAAAGAGGAATAGAATATTACAACTACTTGGTTAATATCTTAAGTCACCGCAAGGTGGCATAGTCAATCTCTAGAATTCGAATTATTTATTTCATCTTGATAAACCATTTTAATCTTCCGTCAAAGCAAACTAAGCCTTGAAACAGCTTACAATAAAAGATTTGATTTTAAACTTAAGTATTTTATTTTTGGCAACGTTTTACAAGCATTTTGGCGCTTTTGTTTGACGAACCATTTATAAATCGCGCCAAGATACTCATTAAAAAAAATGCTTTTTTCTTGCTTTTTTAACGTCGTTTTTGGATTTTTCAGATTTTTCCCATAGTTAGTGTATGGAATACCTTGATGCCAAATTTTAAGATTCTGAGACACTTGGAAGTAGGTAAACATTTTGATGAGTGAGTGTATAATCTAAATAAGAAAATCGCCATATTTTCATTTTTCAAATATTAATAACTTTAAACCTAAAATAGATATATTCATAAAATTTAGGATTATGGGTGTTCTATATCACTCTAATAGACTTACAAAATTTAAAGCATGTAGATGAAGTAGTTCTTGAGAAACGGAGGGGTCGAAAGTAGCCCGAAATGGTTCGTGTAAAGATACACTAGCAGATGTGCAGCGCGAACTTGGCTGACACACTGCCGTGTGTCTTGATTTTGTGATAGCGAAAAAAAAATCACTCAAATTTGAGTCTAAATTTTGATTTTGTTCACCCCCGAATGAATGTACATTAGTTTTTTCGACCTGTCAGCACGTGCATATGTACCTACCAACATATAAGCAGCCGAAAAATCCTTTTCAACCACCCCCGAGTTAATTACGACGAGTTTTCTCGTGACGTCTGTATATACGTATGTGCGGATGTGTGTGCGGTTGTATGTGCGGATGTGTGTCGCATAACTCAAAAACTATGTGTCGTAGAAGCTTCTAGCTTGGTATGTAGGCTCTGAGGATGGTCTAGTTGTGCACCTCCCCTTGTGGTTGCACTCTAATGTTCCCAAGGGGGTGTTTTTGGGGTAAATCAGTGTTAATTTCAATGCAGACTCAAGTGATATGAATTGGCGCGACCACTTGGCGATATGTCGCCAAGCTTTTGGTCGCCAAGTGTTTGACGCTAACTTGGCGATATATCACCAAGTTGGCGACAAATTTGGCGAAAAAATTATTTTTTGAATTTGGGTTCAACTTGGCGCTATTGGCGATATTTTGCGAAAAATTCACTGAATGATATTAAAATCAGCAATATTTAGAAAATTAACCATTGTAAAACATTTTTTGCATTGTTTCGTGCAGATTAGGGGAGTAAATATTTGAATTGTTACCTTGCTCACTCCAAGCACTTTTTTTAACACTTAAGGCAACTACTAAGAAATTTACACGTAAAAGGAAGTAGTGTGGGGTCCATACCAAATTTTTATATCATACTTTGAAGGAATTATAGTTGAATTATAACTAAAATAGAGTATTTTTTTCTGCTATATCATTTTTTTACAAATGAACTTTTAATTTTATACCACGGGCAAAGCCGTGCGGGTACCGCTAGTGTACCGAATAAGTGTGACTCATCAACATTAACACCTTCTTCGGCTGTTAGACGTGTAACAATATTGCGTAGAGTGGAGTCAAGATGAAACGGAGATACGGATTGTAGAGCATAAACTATCGTTTTAATATCGTTACTGTCTCTCTTTCGTCTACTGTCCCTCATTTCTTTATGTTGCTCACTACTTTGCATAAAAACTCCTGCATATTCCTGCATTTCTAAATTATACATTGAACAAATAGGCATAGAAAACAACCATGTGGCCCTCTGACTGTCAGAAAGTCCACTTCCTCTTGTTAGTCCTCCTCTAATCTTCATGGAACGCATAAGTATCTGTTTTATTACTAGATCAGATCCCAGTCTACTCCAAGGTCTGGATTTTCTTCTTATTATAAATTAGCCTTCCATAAACATTTTGTACTTACACTTTTTCATTTTCAGATTGTAGATTTAGCATTCTTTGCAAGTACAGGTAGATAGATTTAACGTAATTTACATGTCCGGCTGCCACTACAAAAGGATATTCTTTTGAATTAAAAAGTACATGTTTTATTCCATTTTTAAGCTATTTTTTCCGTTTTTCTTTCTTTTCTTTTTTTTTTTTTGGCGGCAGAATGGATCGCCAATTAATATGGGCCATAAATACAACCCGCGGGCCTCAGCTTTTCAACCTCTAGTTTGTATAGTAGTAGATTAAAGATAATTACCTATTAAAATTATGTGGCGTAACCAATTTCTTTTTTCAATCTATATAAACATAACATTGTATCAGACAGAGAAACAAATGTGTCGAGTTATCGGGATGGTCAAATTAACCAAGTGACGGGTTATCGAGGTTCTAACTAGTTTTTATGACACAAACATTAACGAAGCCACTTTGTCTGTAATTACTCCTGTTGCAAAGGCTAAATGTGTTTTTTATATGTTTTAAACAAGAGTACAGGCTTATTTATTTTGAAAATAATTGCCACTAGCCCCCCATTTTCAAATCGATTTTGGGGGTGTTCCCGTGATCCAATTTTGGTCGATTTTGGATATGTTATTATGTAAAGGTTGCTGATATGAAAACAGTTGAAAAACCTTCTGTTGCAATTTTGGCCGGGTTAAGGGTATATTTTCGTTAGTTTGACTGGACTAGAAGCTTTTAAGTGCCACTCCTTGTACTTGCTGAGAGGCCGACAGGTGGTACCTGCGATCGGAAAGTTGTTTAGGGGCTTTACACCCTACTGATTTTCAAAATTTTTATAATCGGTTGTTTGTTGATTTTCAACTGAAAAATATATATATAAATTCATTGCTAAATTAATTCAGGACGTAAAGGGTTAAGATACAAGTATGATCCCTTCTGGGTCCCTGGCGAGTGGCGGTAAATCCGCCACTGGCCCGTCAACAGATTTTTTTTGCGAATTAAACGCTCTTTCAACTATTTTTCTCAGTCATAAACTATGATTGAACTATAACAACTGAAAATTCGTTCGTAAGAACACTCCATAACGCGTTCTAGATTTTTCCCTTTTTTTTTCTAATCACTGAAACGTGCCGCTCCCCTCCCCCCCTTCTTTTTATGCCGAAGAAAGAGAAAGAATACGGCCAATGCTTCTTCCCGCTGTTCTATCTATTGCACTGAAAACAAAAAAGCATGGAAACAACTTTCGAGCCCCAGGGCTAATGAAGGTTAGATTGAGACATCAAGACTCCATGACGGCTTGCTGATGACGTGGCACCGGCGTTTAAATCAACCCTTGGGATGCCGCCGAATTCACGATTCCGGCCCCTTCCATCGCCCAAGGTCAGGCAGGTTGCGCGCTTTGTGGCCGGTATAAATTCGGGGGGGGGGGGGGGGGACCTGTTCGAGTACTGAACTTTATTGCTTTCTTGTTCTGCGCTTTTTTTTTTTTATTTTTAATCTTCCTAATGAAGAATGAAAGAACAGGTGATGTTTACAAAAAATATATCCGAAGGAAATTTGAAACGAACGACAGCAATGGGTACAGGCCAAACCCTTATCAATACCGTAGTCACAAACAGTGGCGTAGCGAGCGCCACCGCCCGGAACGTCCACCGGTCCCTGCTCTACGTCACCATGATGGAAGGGGCTGCTCTAGCAGTTTTGCCGCACAGGACAAAAATGCAAAATGCCGTACCTCTTCTCGAAAAACGTTTGAAAAGAAAGAAATTGCTTGCAAATGACAGTCAATTAATAGGTGTTGTGAATTAACATCGTGACCAAATAAAATCCTATGTTCAGAGTTGGTTTTAGACCGAACAGGCCCCTAAGTTATTAAAGATATGGGGCTTCTTTTGTGGTCTGAAAAACTTGGGTGCAGATTACACTATGTACCTAAATTCCTCCTGGAGGAACTCCCCGAAATTCCTCCCGGCGGGAAGAAACTCTCACCGAAAAAAAAGTTTCTTGTTCTTCAAATTTTCAATTGAAAATTTGTAGACAGTTTTGAAATTTTGCGATATTATCATATATTTTTTTTATTTTTTAATGATGCCCCGTCTTTACTCATTAGATGAAAGTATCTATGCGTGCACATATTTCATCAGTTTAACTTTTATTCATTCGGTGAATTAAGAATTTCCCCCCTCCCGAAAAATTAGATTCGTGTCGCCTCTGTTTTCTATCGACAATTTCAAAATCTTTACATGTTTAAAAGTTTTCCTGTCCACTATAGTTAGTTAGTTCGTTTTTTTTTTTTTTTAATGTCTTCATGGACTGTTATAGTTTCTAAGTTTTATTTATTTTATAAATAGCATGTATTCGTTTATTTCAATACATGTTGCAACATTTTAAAATGTTGTATTGAAGTATATCCAGTTCAATAACACATACAAATAAACCTACATTCATATTTTTTGGATTCCAAGCTACAAAAAGAATGATGTTTGTCAAATACTTTTTTCATTTTCTTTTCTTAAACAGAAATTAATTTTAAATATCTGGCTCAAAATGCCACCTAAAATAGGGGTCCGGGTTGCCACTACATGGTAGCGCTCTGCGTGGTGGCGAAGGAGTACACTCACACACTATCTATCTATCACACACAAATCTATCGCAACTCATCATTCTAAAAACACAATTTGAATTCAAGATATCAAAATTCAAAACAATGAATAAAACGTACCGTAAAATGGGGTGAATCGGAACACTTTTCAGCTTTGATTGTAAAAAAAGCAGTTAAAAGATTTTTTTTTCAATTTGATTTTCTGGGTAAAAACTTCGGTCTTGCTTTACTTTTGATATTCCAAGCAAACACAAAACATTTTGAACAGTTATTATTAAAATATATAGGAAATTATGGGTGTTCCGAATCACCCCGCTCATAGGAGTCAATCGGAACACATGTTAAAATTTGTATTTTTTTCCATGAAACCTGTAATAGGTCTCACAAATATGAGTAATATTGATCAGGGAGAACAAGAACAGATAATTACTGTCAAATAAAAGTATAATTTCAATACCAGTAAACGTTTATAATTTGTCAAAATTCAAAATAATTTTGAACTTATGAAAAATGAAAAGTAATTTTAAGAAATGCTTTTGAATTGAAATACAAAGATTTAACACGAATGGAAGTCACTCATGTCGTCCACAAATATGTACTTGTCCTTAAAACTAGCAAGGTGGCTACCAATTTGGCAGGCCAAGCTACTTTTGAGCAAAACATAATGCTTTGTGGTATAGCAACAGCAACCATGACACTTTCTGGGAAAAGTTCAAAAAAAGACTTTGTTTCGTAATTCGTAATAGACATCCAAAATTTGTCTTCTTCCCCCCCCCCTCTCCCTTTCTCTGTCAAGTTCATAAAAATTCTTAATCTTTATGGAATCCCTTTTCTTTGTTCTAAAGCACCTTCAATTTATTAAGCCGTCTGAGGAGATTCAGTAGCTGTTGGTGGAAGCAGGTGATATTCTCATCTTCGATCTCTTCGGAATTTTCAAAAGGTGTGTCTTAATTATTTTTTTTCTCTCTCTCATCTTGATAAGAGGTTCATTAGCTGTTAGTGATGGCAGTAAATTCGCTCTCCTCATCTGCTGCGTTGTCTTTGAAAGGTGTTCGTATTTCTTTGAATTGAAGGGGACGTGTGGAAGATGTGGTCATGAGGCTTTAGGGGGCTGTCCATAAATGATGGCACTTTTGCTTCAACTAATTTCACACATCCCAACACCCAGTGGCGTACGCAGACAAATCATTTCAGGGGGGCCTGAGCCGACACTCTTTGAGAGGAGAGGGCGGGGTACCTCATAAAATGCAGCTGAAAAAAAGTTCGAATTTCTGATATGAATGCTAATTTTAGATGGCAAATATGCATCATTAAAAATATTTTTTATCATTATAATTATTGTTGAAAAGTAAAGCGGTTTAATGAAAATAGCATTTGATAAAATTGAAATTTGACATTTTTTGCGAATTTGAACTTAAGTTTATTTAACAGAATTAGATTAATGAACAAGCATTAATCAGTGTTTCTGAGACATATTTGGAGTAAATGCCTACAAAGTTGAATTATAAGGTAAGCATACAGTGAAATGGAGAGAGAGAAAGAAAAGAAGAAGGAATTTACTTTTTTCTTGTTTATTTTAATTTTGCCCTATACTTCATTCTCTTTTCAAAAGAAATTCTCATGTCTTAATTTCAGCAAGAAAGGAAAAATAACTAAATAAAAATAAACGATTTTAGCTTAAATTTTTAAAATTGGTCTGGAAATTTTCGGGCGGGGCTACAGCCCTATCAGCCCACCCCCTGAGTACGCCACTGCCCCCACACCTTCGTGTTTCAAAGTGTCACGCTTCACTCTACCCCCTCTCCACCAGGGATGGATACAAGGAGGGGGCGATCGCCCCTCCCTTGAGGCTCCTTCATCAGTAAATTTTTAATATTAAAGTTCAAAAAACATATTTTAGACGAGTTTTAATGATGTTGAAGGAAGGAAGTTTGGGCTCACCTCCGTATAAGTTGGGTATTTGTAAGAAAAGCAGTCGAAAACTTTGTACAATTAATGAAGTTAAAATGCAAGACAACGTGTCCAAAAGTACAAATAAAAGGTTCAAAAAGAGTTAGAAAACTCTAGCAAATGGTTATTTCGGGGCTATTATAAATGAAGCCCCATCATCAGTGTAAAAAGACTGGGGGTTCACTTGACTGTGGTCAGTGAACCTTCATCTTTTTGCACTGATGATGGGGCTTCATTTATAATAGCCCCGAAATAGCTATTTGCTAGAGTTTTCTAACTTTTTTTGAACCTTTTATTTGTACTTTTGGACACGTTGTCTTGTATTTTTAACTTCAAGTTGGGTATTTGTTTATCCGGTTCCCAATTAAGCGGGGCCGACAGTATAACGAGATCGTTAATGCGCTTCAGAAGCTTTAAAAATGTTTTCATTGGTTTCTACCGTCAAGCCCTGTCAAAAGCATTCCACGAACAAACCCATTCCAATTGTTGGAGTCGAAATTTACGATTTCACAAAATAGCTCTTCGCTTTTCTCGCCATTTCTGTAAATTTTCCCAACCGTTTATTTCGTACGCTCTGTGGGCAGGATCCGCCCCTCGCTTTAGAACGTATCTCCATTTCGTGCGGTGTTCATCATCCCCGCAAAAGCCATAAACTAGCATCCAGAGAAGCTATTTCCGACGCATTTTGTAAGCGAAAAACTCAAACGACCGCCGAATTTCTCAAAGGAGGCCGACGCCATTTCATTCGTCGGCTCCTTTTCGGGGGGCCTTGGCCAATCCCCCTCACATATTAATGTCAGTTTCTTATTTATGAAGAGATGGTGGATAATTCGTAATCGCTTCTTAAGTCGCGAGGGAATGTTTTCTCACCATTTATAACTAAATAAACATTCTCGAACTATGTAAGCCCTCTGGATATAATACAGTAAAATGTCTGGGAAGGCTAATTTCGGAAGGATGAATTTTTCGTAATAAGGAACTTCTCGAAACGAACTTTTATTTTATTTATTTATTAACTTATTTATTTTTAACGGGAAATTTAATGTTTAAATATTGGAAGTATTCATTCAACGAACTCAACCGCTTTCAATAAATATTTTTAAAACGACGAGCAATTTTTATTAAAAATTTCTTCGTCGATTTTTTGAAAGATATTTTTTTTTCGCCCTCCAATGCAGACGACGGCATTTTTCAATCCGCCGAACAGAAATCAAGGAATACAAAACAGGGAAAAGTAAAAAGCGCAATGCACAACTTAGCAATGTATTTTATACTTTTCCAAAAATGATTTATTAGTATAAAATGTGAGTGGGGAGAGCCGATAGGAATGGGATCGGAGCCTGATTACTGAATAGGCCAACTTCATAGGGCGTCTAACTTGCTAAAATTGTTGTAAACAATGACTAATATGTAAGGTTTGACAACAAGGGGCCTGAAAAAAAGTTTCGCCTAGAACCCCCTGATATATTAATCAGGCCCAGAGTGGGGCGGCGGGGGGAGTGGAATGGGACAACTCCACATTTAGGCCAGAATAAAGTGTGAAAAATTATATCTTGCTTGTTCAGTAGAGTATAGCTATTTGATTCAAATGCTGCTTGCTACATGTACTGGAGAAGTACACGAAAACAATTTTCGTGTTTTATTTCGTCATAAACACAGCGCTGGCACATTCCTCCCTACTCGCCCTTATCGACGGAATTATACAGTGCGAACATCGTTATAAATGGTAAACAGAAAATGTTGACCCACTTCTTTTGAATAATGCCCACAGTGCAAAAATTGAACTGTTGTTTTTTCTGTTTCATACTGGCAGCCGATGTTCCAATTAAAAATTGTAAAATGCTCAGTAATAAACTGTAAAACTAGCAATTTTAGTTTCTTATTGTAAAGTTAGCCATTTTGCAATTTATTGCCGTAAAATTTAGCTGTATTATACTGTAAAAACAGCAGTATAATACTGGCAGCAGAGAGGTTCCAGTTTAAAACTGTAAAATTCACGGTAATAAACTGTAAAATTGCAATTATACAGTTTAGTACTGTAAAATAAGCAATTTTACAGTTTATTACTATAAAATTAGCTGTATTATACTGCAAAAACAATATTAATTTTTCACAGTGCAGAAAAGGCAAAATCAATAATAATACAATCATCAGATTAGTGAACATTAATTTTTTAATTGCAGAAATGATATCGAAAAGTTTTTGACAGAACTAATTAAATGGAATTTAATAGTATTTTATAATGGGGGAGTTTCCGAAATTTCAAAAGTATTTTTTTTTTTCTGAAAGAGCATGCTTCAAAACATAGGAATTGACCATTTTTTTGATTTTTTGACACAGTTATATATTTTTTATGAATTATTTTAACCGGTGCGCAGATGCTACTCCGAAAAAAAAAAAACATCTGCGCATGACGTCAGTGGTGCACGTAAGTGCGAAATCTAATTGGTTGTAGTGAGATAACGGAGGTCGTGACGTCATCGATTCCTGCGATTGGACAACTCAAGTCAAGCAAAATGATGTTATTATTGGAAAGAGAGCTGTTAGGTGCACCACTGACGTCACAAAAACCCCGCCCCGTTTTCAAGGTAGGGTAGTTAAAAAAATTAATAAAAAATAAACTGTTGGGAAAATTAAAGTATTATCTGGGCCCATGTTATTTTTACTTTCTTCTATATCTAATATATAGAAGAAAGTATTGGTTTCGTGAAAATTTTCGAATGTCGAATTTTGACGGATTTGCACGTTTTGAGGTGCGCTGAGTCCATTTTGACCATTTTTGTAAAATGTCTGTCTGTGTGTCTGTCTGTGTGTGTGTGACCAGTTTTTGTGGCCGCGCTAGAGCAAAAACTACTGCATGAAATCGAACAAAATTTTTGCACATATGTACCACTATGTGAACTGGTGCACCTGACTTTTTTTAGCGAATTTCTCCAAGGGGGGTGGAGCAATCGCACGTGTTCTGCGCGGTGGTGATTGCTATATCTCAGGAAGTAACCCGCAGAATCAAACGAAAATTGGTTCATAGGTAGACCCTACTGAGTACAGGTGCTGATTCAATTTGTTTGTCAATATCTTGAAGGGGGGTGGAGCAGTCGCACGTGTTCTGCGCGGGGGTGACTGCTATATCTCAGGAAGTAACCGGCGGAATCAGACGAAAATTGGGCCATAGGTAGACCCTATTGAGTACAGGTGCTGATTCAATTTGTGTGTCAATATCTCAAAGGGGGTGGAGCAATAAAAAGTGCTTATTTTGTCATTGCACCTACTGTATCTCGGGAAATATTGCTGCGATTTGAATGAAATTTGGAATAACACTAACCCAATAAGGAAGCAAGCATCGATTAAATTTTGGCGCCAATCACCCCGGGGCGGGGAGTGATTTTTGCGCTTAGTCAACAATGCGAAAAATTAATTCATTAAAAAATTGCTTTCACGCTATTTAATTATCAAAACAGCTGAAAACTTTCAATGATTTGAAATTTTTAACTGTTGCCAATTTCTTTTTACTAACAAATAAAATGTTTGCAATTAATCTAAACAAGGCTTTTGCAATGATTTCCAATTTCGCTCATTGATTTTGCATTTGCAGGGGTTTTTCGATAATTGGGAAATTGGAGCTGCCTCCAATTATTCGGGCGAGTACGTATTTTATTTTGTAACCGGAATTCATAAGATAGATATAGAAGAAAGTTTCGTGACGGCCACGACAGCTAGTTGTATATCATTCTATCAATTTCAGTAACAAAAAGTAGTACTTTTGACTGAAGGAAACTCCCCCATTACCGGCAGAATTTCAAAGACAATTAAATTAAAAAGATCCATTCAAGATTTAATCAACATGAAACGGATACGGATATAAATCTTTATTTTCCCTCGGATATCCGCGGATACGGATACGGATATCCGGCACATCACTAGTACACTTTCCATGCAAAAGTGTCGAACTTTCATTCAATGAATTAAAAACACTCTTTCATTAAAAATGTAATTTTTTCTCCCATTTTCAACACATATAAAAAGTCATTGATTAAAATAGAAAAACTAATAGAATATAATTTCCCGGTTTTTTTTTTTTTTTTTTATTTTATCTGCGAATGGAATCCGGTTCCAATGATTCCGATAATTTGATGAGTTCCACTGTAAATGCATTTCGAGAAAGAAGACCGAGGAAAAAATCGAACTGTAAACGTAAACGGATCTTGAAAAAGCTATTCTTCTGGAATATTAGTACTATTAATGTTTCTACCTTCAAGTTTTTTATTTGTAGGATTTTCAGATGCTTTTCCGCAAAAAAAGTAAGCCTCGTTAATTTACGGATTAATATTACGCGTCTAGAAGTAATGAAATTGGTTGCATGGGGGAAGGGGATAATTTAAGAATGCAAAACTATAATTTTGGGATTAACTTTTTTTTAGCAAGAGTGATATTAATGTGTGATTGTATTCCAATTTTCCAATTCGAACGTACGATAAACAAAAATTACGACCTTTCTATTTATTGCCATAATATCACGCAAAGAATAAAAAAATATTCAGCTTCATTCCACTTAGTGCTTGCAGCCATTTCGAACATTTTTATTGGCGTACTTCTCTTGTTAAAAGGATGTAGTAAATAAGTATTTAATGACTTCATGAATTTTCTTCGAATTTATTTTCTCACTAAGGAGCAACTTTAGCAAACGTTTGTTTCCCTTTTCAAACTGCATTCTGACCTTCGCGCTTTCTTATATATATGGATAATAATAGCAAATAGCCTGAAACTTTTTTTTCTAATGAAAAACTTGTATCGTCCTGTAAGAAATGATATTTCCAACAACTACAATAAAAATCTATACTGCAGATAAAACACTTGATTTGTATAATTATTCAATAAAGATAATTTCATTTTTCCAATAAAATTGAAAAATAAAAAAATAAAATTAATAATTTAAAAAATGATAATTTTTTCAGTGAAAAAAGTACATGAAAAACATTTTTTGGAATAGTTTCGCATAATTTCGGAGGAGGTTTGAACCCTAGAAACTAACCCCTGAAATACAAGCCTCTTCGTCAATTTACAAAAAAGAAATAAGTACTTTTTCCAAATTTTCTAAAATTACAAATCGGCATTATAATTAATGCACCAAAACAACAACGAAACAAGTGTTGATAAAGAACTCAAAGAACGCGAACATAAATTGCAGTGAGTGTTTAGTTGTTTGTGTTCCAACACTTCATCATTATAGCTCTCACGGAAGCAAGCGCAACTGCGATATTCAAAAAAATAATAATAACAATAAATAAGCAACAGGAGTTAAAGCCCTTTATAAATTGTTAAAACCAAATGACTTCAAATGTAAGAACTCTGAACCGGTATTCGCTGCCTCAAAATAACAACTTCGCCCGCCATTTTTTTAAATGTTTTGTATGGAATATGCACAAGAACATGCAATTTGCGAGGCTACACTGACATACAACTTAATAACAGACACAACTCTGAATTCATATCTGCGACCTAACCCCTTCGAAATTAGTTAATGGTAGCTACAGGCTATAATTTTCAGAGAGATTATTTCATTCTTCGGAATTCACGAGTCAAAGTAAACCGCCATTTATAAAATGATTGCGTTCTTCATATAAAAGGGGATTTGTGGCGGGAGGAAGTGTAATGATTCTATTTTTATTTGCTTTCTATTCTACTATCTTCAGGATTAGTTCAGAAGATTCAGGTAGGAAAACAAAAATAAAAAATAGAAGGTGGTAATACGGCATTCCACATTTGATGTTTAAAAAGGATAATTTAATTTGTTTGCATGCTTAAAAAAAGAAAGAAAATGAAGAAAGAGAAGTAAAAATTTTAGAGAAGTAGAAAAAAAAAAGTTTTTTCTTTCTTTCTTTTTTGTTTTTTTTTCTTTGCATCTATAGCCTATAGCACAAAGGTATTTGTAAACTTTAGAAGTAGAAATGATCGGTTCTGTAAGTAAAAATAAATTATTTTCGATTATAACTCGGCGGTGAAAAATAGAATTTTTTCAAAAATATATTTCGCAAATCGAAAACAGCTTTACGAAACAACAGCGCAGCAAAAAATTTCCTTTTGAGTGGGGTTTTGGTCATAACTAAAACGTGACCTCTTCTCAAAACGAGAAGCATAACTTTTTGGGCAAAGAAGAAAAAAAAAAAAAGTATCATTTGTATTTTATATAACAGGGACAGAAATGAACAAACAAAAGTAAAGATTTTATGCAGTCTAAGTAAAATTTTTCTTAAGTGAACCCGCTTATTGGAATATCGGTTGCAAGAATATTCCTTTTAATGTAATAAATTCTCACTATATCCTTACCGTTCTAAACTCACTTTCGCCACTGACAATGGAATATTCAGCTCATTAAAATAATTGTTCATGCCTCCCTCCATTAAGTGTCTTCGACTATATTCAGTGTTCATTCCAAACAAAAATGAATTTCCGAAGGAGGGGGCAGTTGATTTTTTTTTTTTTTTACTTTTTATATACTGTTTTACAAATATTGCTCACAAAGGTTTCGGACTTCAACTCCGAAACATTTTCGGGGAAAGTCCCAAACCTTCTTCCATCTATTTCATTAAAACTCGTATAAACATAGGCGGCTGGTTCACTGGAAAAGTGGAGAGGGGGGGGGGTCAAAAAAAGTGCATGAGGGGGGAGGGGCAGAACGTTGAAGTTTTTTTTTTTTTTTTTTGCTAAATTTGGCTATATTGCTATTATTGGATTTTAACATTACTAATTAAATAAACTCTGGAAATGCGGTACATATCCTCAAAAATCTAGACGGAGGGATACCGTAAACATCCCCCCCCCCTGATGGGACAGAATAAAAAAAGTCCATTCTTTTTGAAATTTTCAGCTTTTATTTTCGTAAAATAAATGAATTCACCGCATTAAGAACCATTTTAATATCTATCATTAATTTTCAACTCTTAGTTACACAGAAAGAATACAGAAATGTCGAGATAGATGAAATGAGAGAAGAAAAGAAAATGAAATATTATTCACAGAGAAATGTACAATAGTTCGAATCACCTTTCCCTTCCATAGGCCAGCCCACAGTTTCCGCAAATTGAGTCTTCCATCTTAAAAGACAGCAACATCACTTCATTAGACCAGTCAAAACCCCCACACCCTTCCACAGGTGCGATAATCCATCCCGGGATTGAAAAGGCAGCTTTCGGACAATGGGCTTCGTGACCACCCCTCCCCCAGTCCCCCACCAGGCACCCCAATTTATCGCCTATACCCTGGGGGAGGAAGAGTTCACAAAGGACGGACAGCCATTGTATCTGACTGTGACGGGCGAACCTATTCTAGATTGACAATAACTTACAGGAACTCTTACCTGTGCTCGAAACACCTTTCTGTTCTTAAGATATCCCCTGCTCCATGGAAATGATTTTCCTGGTCGCATGCATCAGGTTTCAAACGTGATGCAATACGTACAGCTGATTTTAGATCTGATAAGTGCTGAGTTTTCATATCAGTACATGAGTCTATCTGTTGTAATTTTTCAAGAAAATGTGACGTCTTTTTTTTTTTTTTCTATGTTTACTCTATGTTGGAATGAGCTATTATTGTTATTGTCATCATTATTATTATTATTATTACCTTTTTATTTATTTGTTTTTTAACCACTAGAAACGTCCCAATGCGGTGCAAAACTTGAGCCATCGATTAGCCATTTTAGTTTTCCTACTTTATGCGAAAAAAATGAAAAAGGCGGATGTAAACAAGAGACGAATAAAAAATGAACATAGTTTTCATTTTTGTACTGTTGCTGCTGTTTGTAAATGTTATATTGTATCACTGTTTATCACATTGGTACAATACACCTTCGCCCATAGGATTAGGGGAGAGGGGGGCACATGTGAACAGGGGCACATGTGAACAAACGATATTTTACCCAATTAACATGAAGAGAAAAATCTGAAAAAAAATTATGTAGATGGTAATACAAGTACTATATCCTGCCTGAAATTTCAAAGATCTAAACCATTTTGTTTTTTAGTTATCAAAGATCTTATGTTTTGGAAGGTGCCAATATACTTTTATGTTCCAGTTCTCCGAGTAAAAACACATCCAAAACTTTTTTTTTTTTGTGATTTGAACTTTATTCGTCTTAAAGTGGCATTAATAAGGAAAGTTTTCATGCACTATTTTTTTAATTGAAAAAAATATAGTTTTTTATCAAATTAGCCTAAGTTGAGATAAGGGGCACATGTGAACACATTATGTAGGGGCAGATGTGAACAGTTCATCTGTGCCCCATAATGGTATTTAGTTATTTCAATTTCAAAAATTGTTGATTTTTTTATACATTGAATAGTCTAATTAAGAAATATTGAATAATTAAAAGTTTCAATACTCAATATTTAATTAAAATCTGAAAGAGTTGCAAAGAAAAGAAAGTTAAACTTGCTAAACTGTTGAAAAGTTGTAGTAAGTGACGCTGAGTCCGATATTATAGTTTTAAAGACCGCAACTATCAAAAAATTTGTGCTGAAGTCTACCTTGCACCAGACAATTTAGCTGTGAATGCCTTTGTCCTCGTAGAATTCACTACCAATAAAATATTTTTGGAAAAAAAAAATAGAACCGACTTCAGTTGGAAATTGCTCTAAAAAGTAAAAAATATTTTTTTCTTTGAACACCATCGAAACTACTTTTGAACATAAGTTTTGAAGTCGGCGCAAAAATGATTGGTAAAATGATATTTAACCATACGTTGCCAATAGAATATTTGTACCATTACACGAATGTATGGTAATCAATGAAATGTATGCGAATGCTTTTGAAGAACCTGGATCCATTAAAATTTATATTTATAGTTGAATTGTAGTTGCGTATGATTCTATACGTTGTTTTTGCGCCGACTTCAAAACTTATGTTTAAAAGTAGTTTCGATGGTGTTCAAAGAAAGAAATTATTTTTTTCTTTTTAGAGCAATTTCCAATTAAAGTCGGTTCTATTTTTTTTTCCAAAAATATTTTACTTCATAATTTTTAGTGTAAATGCACTTTAAATAATCAAAATAGAGTTAAAAAACTAAAAATTACGTTTTTAAATAAAGTTTAGAATAAAGTTTAAATTTAGTGGAATTTCATGTTTGATTTAGTTAAGCCTTCATTCAAAATTCTCATTATCAATATTATTACCGGAAATGGACATTTCCGCCGCAAAGTTTATCCCTACCTTACCCTGCTTTCCCTTTATCTCTACCTTTCTTCTATACATCATTACAGGGAAGTGATGTCATGCTGTGTATTCATTTGTATTATATATGCTAAAAGCTACAAACGCGTAACACTCTCCTTATACTCAATCGGCGGATTAGCCCCGTCGTACGAAAAGGAAGGGAAAAAACGCGGCGGAGATGTCTCATGGGAGGCAAGGTAGGGATAAACTTTGCGGCGGAAATGTCCTACGCTGCGGCGGAAATGTCCCATGCCCATTATTACTGCTTCATATCAACCACGTTTTGTAACAATGGATTTCATATTTAATCATTCAGGACAAATCGCTTTAAATTTGACTACTTATTAGTTTATATCTTCGTTAATTAAAATCGTATAATTATACAAATTAAAATTAATGAAGCCTGAAAAATTACCAATCTATCGGTACCTGGTTCGGCTTTCAGTTCATTGGCGCTCAGGAGAAAGAAGCGGGACTTAGAAAGAAACTCAGTTTTTAATATAAGTAGACATTTCAAAAGAATGTTATCAGCATCGGAACAGGACATATCAGCCGCAAATTTTATCTTCCTTTTTTCCGCATGGGACATTTCCGCCGCGACTCCCATTCCCCCTCTGACTGGCACAGGACAAATCCGCCGCGCCATTTCCAAGGGTGAGAAAGTTGTTACTGGTTTAAAATTTTCATTCTTGGCGACACATCTTCATTTGGCGACAAAGACCTAATCTAAAAAGCGGAATTTATTCCCGAACCACTTATAATAGGGGGAAATCACAAAGAAGTCAAAAAAAACACACACACACACAATGCAGTGTAAATCAATTTAAACTTCGCCAAATATTACACTCTACCAGCTCAATCGGCGGATTTGTCCTGTCGTACAGAAACGGCGGGGAGAGACGCGGCGGAAATGTCTCATGAGGGGGATGGTAGAGATAAATTTTGCGGCGGAAATGTCCTACGTTGCGGCGGAAATGTCCTGTGCCCATCAGCATTACATGAAGATAAAAAGACCATAGAAATGAATTAATCCATAGAAGCCTTGCATTAAAAATTGATCATTATTACGATTACTGTGATGCCGATTTCTATTTCGAACAATTTCTGCAGGTTCCCGTTATCAAACCCGGACCACGAGAGGATGGGACCAATCGGAAAAGAAACACTTTCAAACAAAAAAAAACAATTTTTGAAATCGGTCCAGGCGTCTTCGAGTAATCTTATAGCATACAAAAAAAAAAAAAAAAATCTCCGACGAATTGTATAACCTTCTCCTTTGTTGAAGTCTGTTAATAACCTCCTTCTTTGTTGAAGTTCGGTTAAAAAGACAAAAATTCACTATGAATGAAACTTTTATGTTTCCAAAAACAGATGATACATCGATTGGTAAACTCTCTAATGATATTCTGCTAAAATTACCACCACCTTCAGTTTCAGGTGGCACATGACGAGCTGCATCTTCTGTTTCTTTTTCTGTAAAACTTGAAGGCTACGATGTTCGTTGAAATGAGTCAATTAATCACGTTGAATAAATAACTTGATACTAGGTGACCCGTGCGGAATTCCGCAAAAAAAAAAAAAAAAAAAACTTTAAACTTAAAATTTAATACCACAATTTTTATTGGCTTCATTTGCACAACATCGCCATCTACTGCCGTCGTTCTGACAAATTTTCAAAGAGATCAAAGACACGTTCACTTTTACAACTACTACAAAAGTCATACCCTACATTAAAATCAAATACCCAAGGCTACTACTAAACTAAATACTAACGTTATCGCAAAACTACCATAGTATTTTGAAACAATAAAAGTTACAATTAAGGTTTACCGAGCTAAGCCTTGACTTGAAATGTCGCATTTAAAATTGATTTGAACAACAATGTAACGATTTTGACAGTTGAGCAAAAAATTTAACTTTTTCAAACTTCAATCGCTTATAAGTCGCTTAAACGCGGATTTTCGAGATTCTCGTTACGCGGCGCTAGCGGAAAAACGTTCTAAAGAACGCATTTTTTTTAATCTTTCGAATGAAATACAAATGGAGACGATACGACAATTATTTCGCTAGATAGAGTCAATTTTGTGCCCAAAAATTGAAGTTCGAATAAAAAACGAACCGACACTTTTTAGAGGGTGGGTCTAATTTTTGTCAATAGCCCGCGGGATAAGCTTCAAAATCATAAATTTTCTTGCAATTCGATAAAGAAATGAGCGAGTTTCGACCGGGTATAGGATTCGGCTTAGAGAAATAATATATGGAGATTTTCATTGTAAGTGTTTGTTAATGTGTAATGAGCAGTATAATTAAAAATATGCTTATGTGTATTTTATTTCCATTTATGTATATCCGTGTTTACTTGTGCCCCAGTTGTGTTTACAACTGCCCCCCCCCCCCTACTGGAGCAGATGTGAACAAAATTTAACGTGTTTTTGACTTTTTTTGACTGGAATTCACTGTTGAAGAAGATAGGTAACTGCATGAAAATATTAGCAAATGTTTGATTTATCATGTATAGCCCTTGTTTCTTTTATATCTCAAATTAAGAATGAAAAAATACAAAAATGTAATTTTTGTTCACATGTGCCCCCTCTCCCCCTCAGGGGTGCCCCCCCCCAAGCTCAATGGCAAATCCCCCCCCCCCCCAAATTTTTCACAACCCTCTTGTGCTTTTTATTTTTACCCATCTTTTTTATTTAATTTTTTTTAAATTTTGTTTAGTTTTTTTTTAATATTATTTATTTATTTTTTTAAATTATAATCATTATTTTTTATATTTTATTAATTTTTTAAAAGTACTAATTATGCGCAGAATAGAATCACTTTTTTTCTCTTCCAGATATTCCAAGCACACACACACACACAAAATAAATAAATAAATAAATAATAATAAAGAAATAAAAGGAATAATTTAAATTAAAAAAATTAATTAATGAATAAATTTTATTAAAAAAGACCAGTAAATAATTTAAATTAAAAAAATAAACAAAAATAATTTAAATAAATGAAGAACTAAATTACTTTTTAAAAATCCCCACCCCCCCAAAAAATTTGATGGCACAACTTGCGCCATAATCCCTCCCTGTGGGCACCCCTGCTCCTCTTGAATAGGGTAGTTTTCGATTTTTCAATTTTATTTTTATATGATAGAGCAACAGACATGAACATCAACGGCGAAAAAATTTTTGCGCTGCGACAAGTAGTTTTTTTTTAAATAATTTTTAAATTTCAAGCGGTTGTGACGTCACTGGGCATTCGTTGGCGCTTTTGAACTTTCCACTAAGGCGAAGAAAGAGCGAGAAGCTTTAGATGCGAGGAGCTCGAGAAACCGGTTTCTCCGGCTTCCGCACTGTTGTTCGCTCTGCACTGCCGTAAGTTTTTTTTTCTCGCCAAGTGATGCGTTCTAAAAATTTGACTACGGATTTCGCCAAAAAATATCAAAACAATCACCCCTAGCAGGGTATTGGAGTGCTCTTTGATAAATCCAGTTTTAAATAGTGAATTAGTAGACTTTAAGGTATTGATTTCGGAAGGAGAAAATCCCGCAATGAAACGATAATATAGCAAAAATCCAATTTTTATGGATGAAAGGCTGAAAGTTACTGCCCTCTGACGTCACGGGTTTCGGTTTCAAGGCGCGCTTTTTTTGCGCGTGGGTTTTTAAAAAAATCATTAAGAATCAACCGTTGTATTTTAAAATTCGGCAATGGTGAATTTTTGTGTTTTGTAAGCCTCTTAACAATATCTAGTAGTTAAAAAAGGGATAGTCAGTAGGTCACAACTACCCTATTATTATTTTTAAGGAATTATAAAAAGTGCCACGCTCGTGACAAAATGACCGTTGGAATGGACCTAAACCATCCTTATTTTCAACCTTTCTGGTTTTTCTCTCAGGCCACATGCGCAACCACAAGAGCCGTAACATCAAAATTAATCCTACACTGCATAGCGTTGCCAATTGGATACATGGACTATTTTTCCTTATGACCATGCATAAGGCAACTCAAGCATAAAAAGCAAGTATTCGTTCTCTTTAAAGCAAATATAACCATCAATCCTCAAAGTTAAGTTTTAAAAAATGTTTTCCAATGTTTTCTTATTGCACTAAAAAACATACATATTTCTTTCAAAAAACAAAAATTCATGCAGTATAGGGTTGATGCTCCTTATATGAACATGAACAATTCGTTTTTTGATATGTATTCATCTACCTAACGATCCTTTCTAGATTCAGCAAAATCTGCAGTTGCTTGCAAAGATGAAAAAGTGCTTTTTTAGGGTGTGCCTGCTGCGCAAAAATAAGTTCATGTCACGGCTTGTCAAAAGGCTGGAACGGCCTTTACCGGCCATGAACGGGAACTCACAAAAGCTCGGCGGGTTGCAGGCTGTGCCCGCTGCTGACCCAAGCGATCGAAAATAATAAAAATCTCTAACTTCAAGTCAAGAAAATTATTCTTTCTAGAATAAATACCGTGGTTATATATATGGGTGATTCTACAAAAATGGGCAAATTTTTGTTCCATACTGATTGCTCTTTTTGTTTTTAATTTAATAAAAAACTATTATGGGAATATTTTTATGCGTCTTTTGTTCTATAATTCCGATTATCAACAAAGTCACTAATTAATTATTATTCATTTAAAAATAAAACATAACATTGAAATGTCATCCATATGTCCTGTCCCCTAGGTGCAATTTTCACAATCAATGGAATATAGATTTAAAAAAAAAGTGATTTTTTTTCTCAAGAGTTTTTTATTTATAAATGTGAATGTGTGCAAGATGTAAATCACAAAAAAAGCAAAAAAAAAAATGTGAAAATAATATCTCTAAAAGTTAATCTAAACTTTGTACCAGCGATTATCAGTCATTCACATGTCTGAAAAGTACAGATTTTTTCTCTGAAATATTTTATTTCAAAATCTGCCAACACATCTTAAAATAAAGCATGGAACTTAGTTATTCCTGGCTGAAGATTAGTTTTACTGTTCTGTAATTACTTTTTGATAAAAAGCAAGCTAAACTCAACTTTCAAGGCAAGTGTTTTTCATCTTTGTCATTAACATGGCCTACAGAATGCAAGTAATATGTACATGTAAATTTTTTTTGATGATGGATAGTCCTAAATCTTACATTTGTAGGTTCTTATTTAAAGTTAAGCCGAAAAATAGTCAGATATGACTTTTTGAGAACATATTACTTGTGTTTTGACATTCACATGCCCTTTTTCTACTGTCATTCACATGCCCCAATATGAGAGACGTGGATGAATCAAAAGTCAAACTATGACAGTACAATGTTTAAAAATTATGTCTAACAGTTTACAGGTAAAAGAATTTTATTAATATACTTATTGTGTTATTCGCATATCTATTGTGTCATCCACATGTCCTTTTTATCATTCACATATGCCTTAAAAAAATTAAAATCCAAAAATACAATAAAATACAAACATTTAAGCTCTGCTGATATTCTGTTTTAATTATGCAACTTATAAAGTACTTTGCTGATTTTTTTCGGATTTTTAATTTTAAATTAATTTTTTGAAACTACATGTTAGAAATATTCCCGTATTTGTAGAATCACCCATATATACATTTCGTTGAAGTTTAATGCATTCACAGTATAAGCAGCCATATTTTAAATGACAATAAAAATTCTGAGGAAATCAAGTGACAGTTGAATTTAATTAATTTCATTATTATTAATTTAACTGGATGAATTAAATTTTAATTAAATCGATTACTGACTTTTCGAGTCTGATGTGTATAAAAAACTTGTTGTTGCTCTTTTTTGTGTTCCAATTTTCACTTGAATTTCATAATTTGGAAGAAGAGAGTCTTCCTACGCCCAATATAAAGTTTCATCTGCATCCTTAAGCTTGAGATTCTTTCGCGGTTTTATTTTATTATTTTTCATGCTATTTATTTATTTATTTATTTATTGGCATTTTTTTCGTAATTTTTGCTATTTTCTTCTCCTTTTCTTTTTAAATTCAATTTTTGACACATTTGTATAAATTTGCCAATTCTGTCGCATAAGCTACACGGAGTTTTGTTTATTTCTCTTTTGTTTCTTTCCATCGTATTTATTTACTTTTATTTATCAATTTACTTAATTATTTATCTTTATTTCATCTCTTTTATCGATATTTTCCATCATCAGGTTTAGCTTTCTTTCTATTGTACTAGCATCAGCAACTTGGAATGAGCAATATTTTTCATTCTTAACTCTAAGAAAACATGGGAACACATTTTTAAAAAATTAATTTTGCGGATAGATGGTTATATTTGCTTTAAAGATACCTAATATTTGCTTTTCATGCTTGATTTGCCTTATGCACGGTCGTAAGGAAAAATAGTCCACGTATCCAATTGGCAACGCCATGCAGTGTAGGGTTAACATGCTTAAAAAATTTGCCTTCAGAGGGTTCAGAAATTCTCTTCAAATACGAAAATTTTGTAATGTTACTCCTTTTAGTACAAATTTCTAAATTTTTCCTACTCGTGAAAAAGTGTGGAAGTGCAAAATGCAAAAAAAAAAAAAAAAAAAAATCTAGCTCTTGACAGGAAAGGAACCTATGTACCTATGAAATTTAATACCTCTCAACTACAAAAAAATATAGAGTTGATTATGATTTCGAATGTTTTTTGAAATTTAGAGCATTTGTGGATTTAAAAATTATTCCGAAGTGAAATTTGTGCCACAATGCGTCTAGTTAAAATTTATACCAGTGTGGCGCATTCTTTACATGTCATCCCATAGTGGACAAGGCAAACAAAAGAGTTCCGTTCAAAAGAGAAACTTATGTAACTTTTTGCCTTCCGAAGAAAAATTTGTTTGTGGAATCAAGTTTTAGTAAACTTCAAAGGGGCAAAGAGAGATGATCGAGAGATGCAAAGAACAGGGCAGGACACAGAGCCCTCACAAAAATACCTGGAGGAAACACTGTAATATGCATCCACACAACATATGAAGAGGATGGAAGGAGTACACTAAAAAATGAATGTTGTTTTTACAGCTAATTTAAAAGTAATAAACTGAAAAAACAGTTAATCTTAACGTAATAAACTGTAAAATTGCTAAGTTTGCAGTACGAAACTAAAATTGCTAATTTTACAATAATAAACGGTGAAATTGTTGATTTTGTAGTTTATGACCGTGTATTTTACAGTTTTAAACTGGAACCTTTGCTGCCAGTATTATACGGTTGTTTTTACAGTATAATACAGCTAATTTTTACGGCAATAAACTGTAAAATTGCCAACTTTACAGTAAGAAGCTATAAAATTGCTAGTTTTACAGTTTATTCCTGTGCATTTTACAGTTTTAAATTGGTATCTCGGCTGCCGGTATTATAATGTAAAAACAACAGTTCATTTTTTGCAGTGTAGTGATTTATGTGTGTTAGGTATTACTTGAGATTTCATTTAGAAAGTTTACGAGTGACATTGATTTTGGAGAAAAAATATATTCAACTAAAAAAATGCATATTCATCGTCACTCAGAAGTGTCTTTTTTTTTTTTTTTTCTGAATCGTGTGCTCCCAAACCGGCTGCGACGGTGCTATTTTCACCACTTAAAGGGACTCAGTTTTTGCCAGTTGTAGCTGAAACTTGAGAAAAAAATAAAATGTTAATGGAGGGTTCAACTAATTCAACTTTTATAATGCAAAGCTGGCCTTGAAGCTTTACAGCATCAAACTTAAGTCTGCTCTGCCCGCATCCGCTTCCATTTTGTGGACACTCCCGATATTTTTCGTAGAACACCTGAACAACCTTGTAGAAGAAGAGAGAATACGTAAATAGTCGTTTTCTTCCCCTCCCCAGCATTACCTGCCTAACCAACACTGTAATTTTCTCGCGTAGCCCATGAGCCATTAAGGCCAGCAGCGGGGGGTGGGAGAGAGGTCACTGGATGGGGGGGGGGAGGGTTGCAAGCTTCCCTTGTCCATAATGATGGGAGAGGGGGGGGAGGGGGAAAGAAAAGGGCGGAGCGAAGAACCGAGATTGAGACATCAAAAGTCCTGACAGGTAGTTAGGGGCCGGTTAATATTACGGGGTGAGCTAGGTCAGCGTAAGATATAATTTTTAGATGCTTCTTTTTTTTTTCTTCTTCCACCAAGGATGTATGCATTCTGTATTGAAGCATATGAACGATATCAACAGGTTTCAGTTTTTTGAATTACGCTTCTTTTTTTTTATGTACGTAATTTTCGACAAGCTTTACATGTCAAGAAATCTCACGATCACAGCTAACGCTCCAAAGATGAAATGGCGAAAGAAGAAAAAAAAGATCTTTTTTCTTTATACTCTATCATTATTTTCAGATCTCACTCGCTACGCCTAGTCGATAAGCGAGTGAGGCCCTTAGTGGTGTTTTTTAAGACATTTTTGGAAGCTTAAACCATGAAAAAGAAATAGTATTATGAAATGGAAAGAAAAAACTCATTTAACATTAAACACAAGTCTGGACTATGTTATGAAAAGATCTTATTTGAAGGACTATAAGGTACATTAAACTTCGTCTAACAACGAATCATTAGTCTTTGTTTTAATGTTTCACAAAGGCGTAAAATAATAATGCAATAAATTTGTACCCATTGCAAGATATGGGGAAAGAACATTATAAAGTAGGAATAAAAATCAAATAATTTTTGTTCCTTTAATTTGTCCGTTTATTTATTTCATTTTATTGCAAATCGTGGGGTGCAAGGGACGTCCAACGGTCGGACCCCTTTCCGCAAGGGCGTGTTTAAGGAAAGGGCGAGGCCTCCCCCCCCTCCCGAAATCGAGAAAGATTTTTTCAAAAGTAGGTGTTCGGTTCGTGTTTGCTCAAAAAAAAAAAAAAAATCCTTAAGAAAAAAGCCCACTCTCTATTAACATTGTTTTCAAAGGTGTATATAAGGGAGGGCTCCAGAGGGTCTTTCCCTCCTATACCCCCCCCCCCCCGAAAAAAAATTCGGATTTTTTTTTTTAAATAAAGGTAGTTATTATTATTCGGTTTAAGTTTACTCTTAAATTATTTACATACTTTTAGCTTGAAATACATAACTAAATAAATATTATTGCTAATAATAATTCGTTAGATGCACCAGCAGTGGTGCAACAGGGTCAGGGAGCCCTTGCGATTTACTCGAGAGAAAAAAGAACGTGTCTTGGGAAAATGAAGATATTTCAATTAGAAAACGCATAGAAAAAATCCTAATCATTTTGAATAGAAATCTTTAAATGAAAAATATTCAACACATGTAGATTATTAGTCAGCAAATTACGTTTCTCTCTTTCTTCTCATTCCCCCTGTTTTTCTAGTCAGTCAGGAAATAAGAGTCTTTAAAGTAATGCTACACTCAATAAATTTAAAATAAAGTGTAATCATTCCTCCCCGGCAAGAAATTTAAAATAAAGTGCAATCATTTTCGGTTTTAGTTTTTTCACAAATAATTTCCAAGCTTTCAGCTGAACGAAAAAAAAAAAAATCGAAAAGAGGTAGAAGTCCAAGCCGGCCGAGCTAGAAGGGGCACGTAATTTTCAATCTCTTTACCAGTGGTGAAATTAAAGAATAGAGTGCTTCTCAGTGGCGGGTTTAAGGTAGGAAGTCGAGGCCCGTATATCCGCCAAGCATGAATTCAAAGAAGGCTCATGACCCCCCCCCTTAAATAGTCCAAAGAGATCTTAAAATTTCGCTTTTACAACGTGTAATTTAATTGCAGTTTCAAGACTTCAATATCCAAAAATTTTCGGAAGAGAGTTCTTTTCCCGCTTCTTCAATACCTTGGTCAAACATTGCCTCAAATGGCATTTTAGAGATTTAAAATTCAAACAGTTAACGGTAGTTGATATCCCCCTTACTTTTCTAGAGTCTTTAGCTCTAAAATGTGTTTTTTGAAAAGAGAGAGCTCCCGAATTACAGTCTCTATGCCCAAAAATTTCCGGAAGAGTCCCTAAATCCTTTTATTATCCTAAATGTTGTCAGACAAAGCCTAAAAGCAGTTGTTCCTATCAAGAATCATGGCGTAAGCGGCGCTATTGAATTATTTTTAAGGGGCGTTTTTAAAAGTTTTTGTTTTCTTTTTCTTTCACGTGTGGCTCTCGTTTTTAGAGGGATCTTCGTGGAATTCTTGGATGATAAGTTTTTGCTCTTGGGGTAATGGGCACCTCTGCTAAAAGTAAAATTTTGAACCTTCAGTTTCAAAAAATAGAGCTTAAAAATGCATTCTTCAAGCTTCAATGCCGCAAAATTTTGGGCACAGCGCCCGAATCCTGCCTCTTCTCTTGACGGTACTAAAGATAACCTAAATAAAAATATTTTTAAAGCATTAATTTCGAAACATTTCGGGAGAGAGTCCTTGCTAACGTTACTACCAAAGATGGTCTAAAGTAAAGATGGCTTAAGGTTTCAATTTTGAAAATTTTCGGAGGGAGATCCCTAACCACTTTTTGTCTCTTAACGTCTCCAAAGAGAAAGCGAAATTGCGTATCTTTTTATCGAAAATCTTTCAGGGGAGGGTCTTTGAACTTTTACTTCCAAAAGATGTCTTAAATGAGACTTCAGTTCAAAAAAAAAAAAAAAACTCATCTTCTTTTCTTTTACTCTATCATGAAGAAATATATCCTGAGTTGTGCTTCAGTGTCAAAATATTTCAGGAGAGATGCCCCGAGTCTTCTCAATTCCTTTAACGTCACTAAAGATAGCCTGAAATTGCGTGTTTAGAATTTAAGTTTCAGTAAGTTTCCCAGAGGAGTCTTGATCCTCCAACGTCATCAAAGGTAGCATAAATAATTTCAATTTTGAAAAAAGTTTTGGAGGGAATCTAAAACTTCGTAATTTTCTATCTTTTCCAAAAATTACAATATTTTAATTCAATTTGAAAATTTCTACCTGTCTTACAGTAATAGCGAAAAAAAAAAAAGAAAGTTGGGGGGGGGGGGGCTAAGCTTGATTATATGGGCCCCCTCCGAAATAAAATCTTATATACGCCACTGCCTGTCCGGGGCGGCAAATGTTTGGAGCGACATTTTGGCTCGAATATCTAAAATGATTTTTTCTTTAAAAAAGAAAATGTACAAAAGAATTTAACAAACATCATTCCTTTTGTAGCTTAGAATCTTGAAAAGTATGAATGTAGCGATATTTAAGTGTGTTATTTTAATGTATCTATCCACTTCAACATAACAATTTTGACTGTTGTAACACAGCCTATCAAAAGAAGTACTAAGATTAAATTAAAAATTTTAGAAAACCCCGACCCTAATTGCCGAGCTCATATTGAAACGAACTTCACTGGTCTGAAAGCATTTTAAATTTAAATACGAGTATATATAAGTATGCTGTTCAGTTTTGGTCTCCTTATCTGAAGAAAGACATTAATTTATTGGAAAGGTTACAAAGAAGGGCTACAGGGTTAGTAAATGGGTTTTCTAATTTAGACTATGATTCCAGACTTAGAATGCTTAATATGTATAGTCTTAAGCGAAGGAGAGCCAGAGGGGACATGATTCAGTTGTTTAAATTTATTAAAATGAATGATGTTACGGGGTTAGATTTTCGCACGGAAAGCAGGACAAGGGGTCATTGTTTTAAGCTGTTTAAATCTCAGGCTGATCTTGAAATTCGAAAATATTACTATTTAAGCAGGGTAGTGGGAACTTGGAACAGCTTACCGGAAGAGGCGGTAAAGAGCAATGAAGTAGATGGCTTTAAGAGGGCCATTGATTTTCATTGGGGTCTTTAATTTGACTAGGACCAGCCAAGTTGGACCCAGAGCCTGCTGCTGGTCGCCACATTTGTATTTGTATATGAACGTCACTAATTTGGCTCACAACACTGTAAAAAATAGATGTTGTTTTTACAGTATAATACAGCTAATTTTAAAGTAACAAACTAAAAATTTGTAATTTTACAGTAATAAATAGTAAAATTGCTAATATTACACAAATAAAATGCAAAATTGCTGCTTTAATAAACTGTAAAATTGCTAATTTTAGTTTATTACTGCGCATTTTACAGTTTTAAACTGGAACCTCTACTGCCAGTATTATACAGTTGTTTTTACAGTAAAATACAGCTAATTTTGTGGTAATAAACTGTAAAATTGTGGTAATAAACTAAAATTGTGGTAATAAACTGTAAAATTGCTAATTTTAGTTTATTACTGTGCGTTTTACAGTTTTAAATTGGAACCTCTGCTGCCAGTAATATACTGTAAAAACAGCACTTCATTTTTTTGCAGTGTAGAGCTGAGCTGTGGAGTAACTTTATTATAAGGGGCTTGGGGTAAAGGAATAGGAGTCTGAGATTTTGAAACTGCAGGTGTTGGAGTCGGTTTATTTTTCTCCGAGTCAGTACTCTGTAGCTCTGCCATGGTCGTGAAGTAGGGTGTATGAAAAAAAACTTTTTTTCGAAATTCAATTTACTAAGTTGATAAAAAGTTGCCCCTACCTACCCACATATTCCACAAAAAATTTCAGTCTAATCAGAAATTGTTTAGGTGTTCCGCACGAGGCCTGAAATTTGTGAATTTCTTCAAAAATATTATTTTTTTCTAATTTTTTTTAAATATTAAGAATAAATGTTAAAAATAATTCAAGTTGAAAAATGTACACAGCAAAGTCGGAGGACAAAATTGGGTTTGAAAAAAAGTATATTAAACAACATTTAGATCTCCCACATTTATTCTAAACTTACGTAATTTTCACCAAAACTAGCATTTTACAAGGCCATGCGGCTTGGTTAGAAACTTGTTTATGAATGTGGAATCTAACTGAATTAACACTTGAAACTGGGAATCATCTGTGATTTATGTGGAGTAAAAAGTAAAATAATATAAACTATAAACAGAATCTAAGCCTCTCGTCACACAGTGCCCGCGTTCTATCGGGGCCCCTGTGATGGTAAACGAAATACAGCTCCGCTAGCGTAGCTGCTATAGGATTGTAGAAGAATATATATCTTTGGTTGAGGAAACACACTCTTAATATTTCGGACATGGTGCTTCAGTAAATGGCCCAGGGAAAGAAACTGTATCCTTTATAGCTTCAGTTTCATGTTTTATGGAAAAAAAAGTTCTATTGATAAAGAATATAAAAGTTATTGGTTGTGATGGCACATCAGTTAATACTGGAAAATCGAATGGTGCTATTAGACTTTCAGAAAAGTCTTTAGAACCCTCACTACAAGCCGTGGTATGTTTTCTTCATTTAATGAATTGCCACTTAGAAAGTTAACGGTGGCTCTTGATAGGCCGACTACTGGACAAAATTCTTTTAGTTGACCTATTGGAGAATTCTTACAAGATTGCTAAGATCTACCAGTCATGAACTTTAAGATAATAGAACGCGTTTTACCAGAAGTTGATGTCAAAGAATTGAGTCAAAAATACTTATGGGATGTGTCTAAAGCTGTAATGTCTGGCAAATGTTCTCAAAATTTAGCAGAAAGGAACCCTGCAAGCTTTTCCCAAGCAAGATGGCTCACGATGGCAAACAGTTTTGAGGCTATACATCGCAACTAGTGATCCAAGTTCAGAGTTAAATAAACTTTCAGAATTTATAATAAAGGTTTATGCTCCCTGCATTTTTACAATCGAATCTCAGCATAAACTTATTCATGCATATAAGCATTTTTTTAAGATCATAGATTGCAGCAAGTATTTGGATACAAATCTCCAAAATGTTATCCATTCCACATTGTACAGAAGTAATCTTGCATGGGAAAAGCTTGCAGGGTTCCTTTCTGCTAAATTTTGAGAACATTTGCCAGACATCACAGTTTTAGACACATCCCATTTGACAACAATTTCTGGTAAAACGCGTTCTGTTTTCTTAAAAGTTCATGACTGGTAGATCTCAGCAATATTGTAAGAATTCTCCAATAGGTCAACTAAAAGAATTTTGTCCAGTAGTCGGCCTATCAAGAGCCACCGTTAACTTTCTAAGTGGTAATTCATTAAATGAAGAAAACATACCACGGCTTGTAGTGAGGGTTCTAAAGACTTTTCTGAAAGTCTAATAGCACCATTCGATTTTCCAGTGTTAACTGATGTGCCATCACAACCGATAGCTTTTATGTTCTTTATCAATAGAACTTTTTTTTTCCATAAATCATGAAACTGAAGCTACAAAGAGACTACAATTTCTTTCCCTGTACCATTTACTGGAGCACCATGTCCGAAATATTCAGAGTCTGTTTCCTCAACCAAAGATATGTTTTTCTACAGTCCTATAGCAGCTACGCTAGCGGAGCTGTATTTCGTTTACCATCACGGGGCCCCGATAGAACGCGGGCACTGTGTGACGAGGGGCTTAGATTCTGTTTATAGTTTATATTATTTTACTTTTTACTCCACATAAATCACAGAGGATTCCCAGTTTCAAGTGTTAATTCGGTTAGATTCCACATGCA
>JAXGGA010005183.1:0-80518 GCA_038373865.1 Uloborus plumipes
GAGAACTGATTTTTGATCCCCCCCCCCCCGACCTCCCGGCAACAGTGAGCATTGCGCAACCTTGATTTCCAGTTTACTGTATGTACACTTAGCTTAACACCTGAGCCTATAAAATAAGTGCGTTCTAAACTGAAATTCTAGATACTCCACTACCCCTTCTTTTTACGCCTTGGATATTGTGGAACAATGACAACAGTCTATTCTTTACATTACACATTTCTAATGAAATCTTAAACCATGTAAGAACAAATTTACACTTACTTCTTCTTACAAGCCATACCATCGTTGTAAAATGGTTTCAACATAGTATTTTTGGAATCAAACTTCGTTCGCCAGGCTCCTTTGAAATAGGCAGCGGTCAGAAGCACAAAAGCAGTCGTCTCGTCAGCCGAGTCCTTAAGACAGTCTATTTTGCCACGAGTCTTCTGCTTTATCCACGTGTTGATTTCTTGAAGAATCGAAGGCTGCGTAAAATCAACCTCGTGAACAAAAGCTTCATACAGCTTTTGAACATCAAATTTATATTCTGGAATGAGGAGAATGTCCTTGTTCACCAGTAGAGCGCATGCAGTGCTTAGGACATTTTCAGCAGAGTTGAATTTCGGTAAAATTTCAGACAAGTAGTAGAAGAAAGAAATATGGACAAATTCGCCCATGAAGTTGGCTTCTTGATAACCCAATGCCTCTTTCAGCTCCTATAAGAGAAGTTAAACAGTTTTAAACATTAATGATATGTAATAAGAATAAAAACGACAAAACATATTACTGTAATACAAATTATCCCCAATGGCTTATGATTAATTTATCAACCCTTTCTAGAGTTAAGACCTCGGTGCAAGATGTGAACAGCTACATTTTTTACTTTTTTACACTAACCTGTATGAAGAAAAATATAATCTTTCATTCGGCACAATAGTAAGATGACTCCAAGCAATATTTTGTTAGATGTAGAAGGAAAAGGGCTATAGGGTGAATATCAGGAAAAGTACCAATTTGACCATGGAAATTTTCAATTTTTAAAGATACTTAGAAAATAAAATTACTAGGGTATTTCAAATACTCATGAGTAACAATTTATTTTAATAACTAGGGGCATGGTCAAACTGAACATTTACCCCCATTTTGGGGGGGTTGGTTTTGAGCGTTACCGACATGATGAGAATGCTACCGATCTGACAAATATTACAGATTTACACTTAATGTACAAAAGTAAACACTTTCACTACCTCTTATGTTTAAAAAGAAAATAATTATTATTTAGCATATAGTAATATTTACACAGACTGAACATTTTTTTTTGCTTCATAAATAAAATTAGAGACTAATTAAAAGTTAGTTAAAGTTTAAATAAGTGCGACAAAGTTTTTTTCAAACAGATAAATAGATTAATAGTTAAAAATTAAAATAAAATAAAATTCTTAATGCAATCTTAAAAAACAAAATCAATTCAAGACAGTCAGAGTTTGGCGGGGGAGGGAGATTTGCACTGAACTGTTCGTAATTTTCCATTAAAAAATTATATTTTTGGGTACAGTAGTTACGAACGAAAGTCTGAGTATTGATGTAAAAGAAAAGAGGGTGAAAAATGGCAATAATTTTGTTTGAAAAATCAAATTTTACGGAAAATTAATGTTTTTGAAGCATTAAAAAAACAATAAGTAAACTGCTTCCAATAATGGGAAAATTTGGCAGGAAAAACGATGCACTTGAAATTATCTTTGTACTTCAAAAACTCAACTCAACAAACTCATAACACGAAGAAAGAATTGCGAAAAAACATAGATAACGCACGCATCAGTTTCGTAACAAATATCTTTTACTTCGACGCTGCCGACATGACCGCTGCCGACATGACAAATTTCCCGCAAAATGATGGCTGAACATTCCTAATTGAAGATTCAAAAATAAAAACACGTTATTATGTCCACGACAATAGGTTTCTTTTCCATTATGCAAAATAGATTGAAAAATTAATTTATTTTGTGTCTTAATTTCCGCTGCCGACATGACACTTCATTTGGTAGGAACGGAAAAGTCAAGATTGAACAAATCTTACTTGTAATTCAGTGCCACTGAAATGAAAATTTTCGATCGAAACTTAAACATCATATATTAGGGCTTCACCCAGCGCACTTTATTAATACCAAAAAATGTTTTGTCTTGAAATAATCATCGTGCAAGTTTGCCTCTCGTCATGTTATGAAAACTTGTGACAAGCAGCAGAAATTGCATTTTTTTATCAATATAAATTCATTTTATCTAAAACACAGGGACGTCATTTCGAAATTTTCCAGGGGGGGGGGGGGCAAAGGCTGCATACACAATGTAAAATTTACCAAAAAGTGGCAAAAACCACGCCCACTTATATGCTACTACATTGATTTCCCATAGTCAGGGGGGGGATTGACCCCCTGCCCCCCTAAATAACGGGCCTGCTAAAATACGAGAGTTAATCTTCATATACGAACAAAAAAAACGTTATTTCCTCCAGTATATGTTTCTGCTGCGATGTTTTACAATCCACAGGATTTTTTTTTTTAATTTGCGATTCGAATGTGTGACGCGCTGCCGACATGACATTGAAGCAATAAAAAGAGTTCTACTGTCTCGAATGAAAGCAAAATCAAAAAATTTTGTTATGGATTGTATATGCGTCGAAGTTTACAGTATGAAAATAGAAACATTTTAGGCTTTTATTTGGAAGTGCTTGGAAAATTCATTTGTGACTTAAATTAGCACTTTTCTTGATATTCACCCTATAACAAAACAATTTTCCGAAGATCGCGAAGAAAAACAGTTTTGAAATAATACAACAAAACTATGAAGTGTTTTATCATAAGACTTGCCCTGTTATCCTATTTGAGCCAAATATTATTTACATTATTATTGAAAACAATTTTACTTGGATACTTATATATATATGTGTGTGTGTGTGTGTGTGTGTGTGTGTGTGTGTGTGTGTGTGTGTGTGTGTGTGTGTGTGTGTGTGTTGAACAAGAAGGAGCCTAGTAACAATTACTTATGCATCTTTATATTCTTTTAGAAAGTCATTGACATAGGTTTCATAAGAGGTAAACTCTAACCTGTAAAATATAAGGACAAGTTGCAAAAGTGAATTTTTAAAACATATTTTACCATTAATGAAATTTTTTGAAAAGTGAAGCCTCATCTTGCACAGATGTCTTCATATATGAAAAGTATTCTTCTCAAGCTCATATCAACTTTTAAAATACTCGAAGTAAGCTATTTCGTTTTGAATAGGTAGGATTCTTCAATCGTTAGAGATTGAGAGAAGCTGTATCAGATTTACTAGTGGCAGTTTACACTTGCAGGACGCAAGTACATAACGTGAGCGATAAATGACAACATGCGAAAAAGATTCAAAATCTAAGAAAAATTTGTTTCTCATTTTTTTTTTCAAGAGATCCATTAATTGAACACAATTTTTTTTTAAATTCTTATAAGGTAAAAAAAGACTTATTACGTAAATTTTGAACAGTGAAAGAATTTATTTTTTTCAAAAAATAAATAAATAAATAAACAAATAAATAAATAAAAATAAATAAATAAAGTCAAAAAATATAACTGCAAATAGTTTAAACGCTTTTCTTGGGGTGATGAAGGGGACGTATTTGTTAAACTTATATTTAAACACATAAGTCCACACATATTTTATTAAAATAAAGGGGAAAGCAGAAAGTTACATCCACTGTCCCTTTAACCTTTTCGCAGCTACTACCCGTCTATAAAAGCTGCGCTTCGCGAGCAGTTTCACTTAAAGGGTAAATGGGTTGTGGGTAATAACTTTCCGAAGTTTTCAATTTAAAACTTGCTTTTGCTATATCCTTTTGACATATTCAACTAAACTATGTATTTGAAAATAGCATCGTTCCATGTTGTTTGATACGGTTCAAATGCTTTTTATTATTCTTCCGCTTATCGTTATCTTACCTAGCACACCTATTTTGGTAAGATCAGAGAAGACATAACGCATGCGTAAATGTGCGGAAGGTTTTATCTAAGAAGATAAGACTGCATATGTGACAGCGGCGTCGGTCAGATTTTGGTGTAGGATTCGAAGTGTCAATTGTTTCAAAATTCCAGGAGCCTGAATATTTAATTTTCTTTTTAAGTTTACGTCTCTGCCATGTGTGTGGAGTGAGAGTCGGATTGATTTTGCGACAAAGGGGTCGGAGGCATTGAAGTTCCAGGTTGATTTTCCTTTTACTCCTCCTAAATATTAGGTTGGTGCGTATGAAATGTCGGATTCTTAAGTGATTGTATAAAACTGCATATCTTTCTTCAAAAGCTGTTTATTCAATCAAAGTATGCTCCATTCGCTTCAATACACTTCTCCCAACGAGATTTTAAAGCGTAGATGCCTGTCTTAAAAAAATTTTGGTCTTTAGAATTTATAAACTCTGATATCGAGTTTTTTAGACTGTCTTCATTTTCATAGTGTTTGCCCCTTAAAAACAGCTTTAAATGCTTGAAAAAATGAAAATCGGTCGGCGAGAGATCCGATGAATATGGTGGATGCTGCAAAACTTCATATTCCAGTTCGTTCAGTTTCGCAATTGTTTTGTGTGTCGGCAGAATTCATATCGGCAATAAACTCAAAAGAAATAACAAAAGGGAAGACCTTCGAGAAAACCTATTTTGCTGAAATGAATCTCTGGCAATGGACAATACGACTATGAATGAGGTTATGTCAAAGACAAAAGTATAACGAAAACAGGGAGACAAACGTCCGCATGTGAAGAGAATCTGACATTTCATACGCACCAACCTAATAGCAGTGTGTCACCTACCACTCTGAGATGGAGAAAAAGAAAAAAAAAAAAAAAAAAGAAAGAAAGAAAAAAAAAAAAAAAAACCAAGCGAATATCTCAGTAGTGAAAAGGTTAATAATTTACTTATTGAGCATTGAAGAATTGAAGGGCTTGGGAGATGAAGGGGCTTAAAGAATTTTAATAAAAAGATTTATTAAATGTTTTAAAAGTTTACTTAAAAACGTTGTGTTGAAAAATGAATAACATTTTTCAAAAGTGAATTTAAGTAATCATATTTTCATTCCCGCAGCTTATTAGTTTAAGGTGCGAAGATAAATTTCTGACACCCTAGTCCTAGTGGTGTAAAACTTCACTTAAATTGTTCAACTTCGTTCCAATGAAGTAACACAATATTTCCAGCAAACATTTTCATACAATTACCTTATTTTATTCACATGAAGTAATATTTCTTACCATACAATAAGTCTTAACGTTCGACTTATCAATTAAATGCTTTGAAGTTTTCAGTAATAGGTAAGCATTAATTGAAGAGCTTGGGAGATGCCGGATTTATGTGAAAAAACAGAAATTGCGAGTAATTAAAGTTCAAAGTTTTATTGTTGCAGTTTCTGCAGCTCTTTTGTTTTCTGGTTTTGTTGTTAAGTGTGCGTATAAAATCGGTCTATCGACATCTACTTTTTGATGTATCAAGTTTTGTTTACTTATCTGTATCCATTGCTTACCATAGCCCAGAGTGTTCATTTTTTAAAATGTAACATAGCCCCTTCATCCTCCAAGCCCTTCAATTACTAATTATTTTGATTTTCGATAGCAGTTGCCGTTGTGGTTCCTTTTTCAGATTGGACGGTGAAGCACCGGGTGGTGGCTCGGTGCTCCACTTCCTCGGACGTCCATCCTCCCCTGCTCCTTCGAGGGTGCAGGTCCTCGACCTCCGAACCTCCTGGGGTCCATGTCATTGAGAATTAATAAACCTGGGGAGGGTGAAGTATTCAATTCTTGAAATAAAGATATGAAGTCACGGGACATATTACAAAGTAAGGTTTTGGAAGAAACCAGGTTCCTTTCACTTGTTTTACGCAAAACATGATTCTCATCCTCGCCTCCTAAATACTAAATGCCTACTGCTTTCTGGTTTTTAGCACAGAGCAAAATTTCTCCCTTGGTTCACAACGCACTGCCATCTATCGGAGTTCTTCGAGACAAGAGAAATTAACGATTGGTTGATTTCTAAATTTTAATTTAAAAATTAGCCAATCAAAAATGAAATTCGAATATTGTTTAAACTTATCACAATAACAATGGCATCATAGGATTGCCGCAAAGGTGGCTCTCAAAGTGGAATCAATGTCTCCCGTAGCGAAACAAATGAAGTAGGCATTTAAAGTATTTAGAAGTTGCTCTCATTCGCCGATGTTGAACCATGTGACTTGGGATCTTTGTTTCAACTTTTTCTAAGCTAATAATTGTACTTGCTCATTCCATGTACTAATATCTGCTCTAAGGTCTATGTCCTGCACACACAATATACTCCCACCCACCTACACACACGTCTACAGACAAACACACATAACTACAGAAGCATATAAACACATTCGTGATTTTGAAAGCCTTATTTGAATACAAGATGTCAGAATACAATTTATTACTATTGTTGTTATTATTTTAAATTTAATTTTCATGGCTCATTCACTATTCATGACAGATAGACGGAGTGAGAGATAAGCTTTTGAAATGATTAAAACAGGATGCTCACCAGCATAATAGTTACAGATTATGATCAGATAGAGGAATTTTTCCTCAAACTTTATGATATAATAAGGTAGTGTTATTCCATCATTACACAATAATAAGATACGACGATTCTTCATTTTCTTCTTTATCAACATTATTTCAAGCTCCTCTTTGCAAAGAGGAATCGCTACAACATTTTATCGTAGATCAAAACGAAACCGAAATAGTATGCCGAAAAATCATTCGGCGTCAAAGGGAATAAAGTGCAGGATTTTTACAGGAAATCAAAGATTGAATTCCTGTGATTGATTATCTACTATATATATAGAGAGAGAAGTTCTACAATAAAAGTACAAAATGAAGTCGTAATAAATTAGGTCAACTAGAAAGTTAATTTCAACAAAACTAGATTCGTTGTAGCAAAAATTTAGTATTTCATCTTTATTTAGCAGCAATGTTACTACCGTTGTCATCTCCATTTCACAAAATTATTCCCTGAAATTTTATTACATCTGAAACGGTACATTTCTGGAGAGGAGAAAAAAATGAAGCAATAAAAAAACCTTAACTTGTGCATTATTCCACGGCTGCAATGTCTTCGACTATTTTTCAACATTTGTTACAAATTTCTTAGGAAATTTACTTCATTATCGTTTTTTGCAATCTAATAATTGAATTCACAAAGCATATATCCAACATTAATCATGCTCCCCTCTTAAAGTCTATAGTTTATGCTTTTAGGAACGCGTTGTTTTCAAGTGGGCAGAGTTGGTTGATGACGGTGAAGTATCAGTTCCAACAGTCCAACGTCGAAAAAACAATTTTAAGACGTCTCGCTTTTTAATATATCTTTCCCTATAATCTTCTAAGCAGCACGCTGGGGCCGGGGGGGGGGGTCTGGCTGCCAAGAGTGGTTGCGTTTTTTACTACGCATAACACTTGTACTAAAAAAATAGTGGATTTTTAAGTCATTTTTGCGCAATTTCAAGTGAAAAAAAAGTTTTTGACCTCACAATTTCCGATTTTTACAAAATTTGGTGTGAAGAACGCATATACCAAATCCAGTAATCCTGCCAGCTTTTAGATAACTACTTCAAAAGTTGTGCGAAATACAGAGCTGTTGAAAAAGTTAAAAAATGCGAAAAAAGTTTTTACATGCAACTTCTTTTCGAACTATAGCAGAGTAAAATTCCAAAAACCATTGTGAAAGCAAGAAATAGAGCTTTCCATTCATATATTACACAGTATACTTGAGACAGGTTTAAGTTTCTAATTGCCACATTAAATGGTTAAAAAATCATTTTTTTTACCAGTAAAAATGAGATGCGCAGTAAAAAATGCAACCGCTCTCAGCTGCCAGACACACCGCATGCTGCTTGCAAGAGCATAGGGAAAGATATATTAAAGAGCCAGACGTCCTAAAATAGTCACTCGAAAACGTTGCTATCTCTTAGATTATAAAAGGGTACATTGCAAACTCCTGATGGTGGTTACTCTCAAAAGTTGAATTAATGTGAAGGAAAATAGAAAATATAATGTTTAATGGTAACGTTCTACTTACAGGCATTTTACGCCACTTCACTGGTTCAAATTAACTTAGTTAAAATAATGCATGAATAAATTTAATACTTCATACTGGAATTTTAAACACTTGAAATAAAAGAAATGATTCAATTTGCTAAGTTAATTAGGCGAAGAGTTGATAGTGTAAATAATTAAAGCAAAGTGACAAATAACTATAACTTGTCTACTTGGCACTAGGATGTTAAAAGCTTCCAATCACGTACGTGAAATATTTTTGAACAGAACTGCCAATACAATGAGGAATTCATGAAAATGGCTAATGATGGCTCCAAACAGCAACCCCCTTTAACTTCCCCTATCACTTCTTGAAGACACTATAAAATTAAACTAAGTGAATAACATAGTCCTCCTCAAGATTGTAAGATTATTGGCATTCTCCTGCGGGCAAGTTCTCTTCAAAACTGGTTGAAAAGTTAAAGCCTGCTTGCTAAAATAAAGCATGGGCGAAACAAGTTTACTTCGTGAAGCATCATTATTTGTTTTCAATTTTGCAAGCGGCCTGCGTGTAAATTGATTTGTGTTTTTTTTCCAAACACAGTGTCAACAATAGCGCGGAGGACACTAAAAATGAAATTTCTGATGCACTCACTTGAGAAGTATTGCCTCTTGCACCAAAGTATAATGCTCCAAATGCAGATGATACGGTGAAGGGGGAGAAGAAAACATTCTCTTGGGAATCAAAAGTCAGCTCTCTGTATAAGTTGAAGGCTAGGTAGTTGTTGGCTGTCGCTAGTTGTTTGACATCTTCGTGGGGAAGTGAGATGCGTCGGCGACCACAAGTATCTGTTGTTTCACCGAAAGCAAATGTGTATAAAATAAGAGCCGATGTGAGCAGATCCATGGGCCTAAGCAAAAAAGCATACATTTTGTACATTACTCGCTGCTGCGATATAGTCAGGCTCTGATAAGGTGTGCGAGCCCTGACCTTGAAGGCACAACTGTCCCTCATACTGTCCTTACGCAAGATTTCAACTTTTAGCATTGCATTCAACTTTTAGTTTGCAACATTAAATTATGAATGTCCTACTATATAATTTTTAATAATTTGATATCATGTTCAAATATACAACAATAAGACATTTTTACAATTTATCATTAAAATAGTAACTAGGGATGCACCGATAAGCAAATTGGCCGATTACCGATTAATCGGTAGTTGATAATCGGCCGATTAACCGGTCAAGCCGATTAATGATTAAAATGGTTGTTTTTAGTACTACCAATTTCACCATTACAGTTTTTTCTTCGTTTTTTTTACAATTCTAACTTATGAAAAGTTCCTAATTTTTTCTTCCGTTTTCCTAATTTTCCCAAAATACTCGTAATTGCAAAATTTTATCAAATTTCTCTGAACTAATTTACATTTTATTGTCAATAATATTGCATTAACACATTGCTAATTATGTAAACTAGACATGAAAATTCAAAAAAAAAAAAGGAGCGGAGTCGGTGTGGTGAGCAATCCAATTTTGAAGTTCTTTCAGTTTCAATTTTTCAATTATTAGTAGCTATGTAATTCAAGACTTTTATTCTTTGTGAAAATTGAAGATTATCTAAAAGCAAGGAGAAACGTATCGACGCATGAAAAATTTTGCTACATTAACTATGTGTATTTTTATTCAAAATAGGAGAATTAATGTATTAAAAACTTAACCTCAACGGTGAGGATTATTATTACTGTTAATAAAATTATTCATCATAATTTCTTAGAAAAGGTTTACTTTAAAAAATAATATTAAAAAAATATTTTTTTCCGCCGATTAATCGGCCCGATTTTGCCGATTATTAATAATCGGCAAAGTGGCCGATTATGGCCGATTAATCGGTACTGCCGATTAATCGGTGCATCCCTAATAGTAACCTTATTATCATTATTGAATGTTGTCCCCACCTTCGTACGCATCTCCCTTACTGAGCTATCAAAGTTTAGTCTAACTGTTACTAGAGGGTACATATAGGGCCGAGGTAGCCCGATCGGCAAGGTGTCGGACTCGTGACCGGAGGGACCCGGGTTCAATCCCTGCCGATCATTGATCCACCGTCTTGATTAATGGTGACTTGGAGGCGTTAAAAATGTCGTGGTGACAAAGTCCTCCAAGTGAAACGATACCTCTGGGGGTGCTGGGCCAAGGGGTTTGCTCGACTCTTGGTCTGGTTCAAAAAAGTGGAACTTTAATGAATAGAATCGATTTATCGTGTACTAATTGAAAAAATTGAAAGAAAATTATGAGAAACATAGAAGTTACGGTGAAAACGAATTTTTCGATGTCATAAGTCGTCATTAACGGGATATAATACATTCTTTGTAGCTTAGTACTTGGGAGAAAAACTTCCCATTGCCCATGAAAGTGTTAAAGCTGCCGATGTACTGAAAAATCGGCGTCCTAAAATATTTAAAAATGATGCCACTAGCTGATAGATATGTCAAAGGTGAAATTTGTTTCATGTATCCAAAAACCTTTGTCTTAAATAACCTAATTATATTTAACGAAATGCCGTGAAACAGTGATGTAACACATGTTTGGTGAAAGAAGTTCAAAAATTAGAAAATATGATTCTTGGTTCTTGTGCTTTCAAAATATTAATAAAAATATAAAAGTTGTAAAGAGTAAATATTCAAACACGAATGCTTGTCAAGGAGCATACTGTTAAACAAAATTTTTGTCACAAAATAGTATCGATTACTAATAAGAGTTCTAAATTCTCTAAAATCTCTTTCCGCACTTACGATCTAGCACAGTGTTGGCCAGCCTTTTTCTGCCCTAGGGCTGCACTCATATTATAATAATTCTCAAGGGCCGGAACACACATAAAATTTCGAAATATTTTATTCTTTTCTAAATTGAATGGAAAAACATGGAGCAGGAAAATAATTACAAACCAATCGTTGTTGTTATCATCACTTGGCTCTTATTTTAATAAATGTTTGTTTTTTTTTAAACCAATATCTAAATATTTGGCTACAAATTTGTAACATTGTTAGTTTTCGTGATTTTCGATTTGTATAGGGGGGGAGCATTGTCGAAGTTTTTTAAATTTAAGATTGAACCCCCCTATATTGTTGGAAATGCTTCACTGATCACAAAAATACTAATTTTTTTTCTGTACTATCAAAATTGAGTAAACTCTAGCCATTTTCTTGTTTTTTACTGTACGGCGCTATATTGGGCTATCGGAGAATTCGGTATCTCATTTTTATCCCCATACTAGAGATACACTGCGATTCAAAAGTTTAGACAAAATGCAAATATGTGAATAAAAAGAAAACTATTCAACGAAATGCTTTCAAATTTCTACTGCAAGTACACAATATGGTCCCAAATACGTGTCTGGAGTTCTTATAACTATAACTGGAATCAAATTTTGGACATTACAGAAGATAGTTTTTTACATTGTTGCAAAAGTTTAGACAATAGTCAGATTTTATGCAAATATCCCTTGAAATGTGATTGGTGGAGGAAATGCTGGACTGTATTATTCATTTATAAAGTGCAGAGATTGCTGAATAAATAATAAAAATCTCAAAAGCTCTTTAGTTCTCGTGTAAAGAAGATGAGAAAGTTTGGAAGCCGAAATTTGAAAATGAACCTACTTTATTAATTTTTTGTCTTTTAAATCGGCTCTAGTATGGTAGTACATTGTTTTTTACTTTGTGGAGAGCAAATTCAGACATGCGTATCGATCAAAAATTCCAAGAAAAATGATATTTCTTAAGGATGAAGGAATTGAAAAAACGGCTCAGACTGACGATTCGCCCCTTAATCCTACAAAACTTCAACTTGGGTCAAAAACAGCACGTGACAGCATAAGTAGATGAACATCTGAATCGGAATGCATAAAAAAAAACAAAGAATTGAGCCTGAGCCTTTTAGGACAGAGTGTCCCAAATAAGCCAGATTTTATTGGTAAAAGCAGCACAGCATATGATCATTGAATATTTCTCAAGTCCCGCGAAACGAATTATAATCCATCTAGGCCATCCCAATTTTAATAATTTTTATCGAAGAAAGTACCATTCATTTTTTAGTCACGATGATACATATGCTGCTTTTCACATTAAAATCTGGCTCATTTGGGACACTCTGTCCGAAAAGCCTCAGGCACAATTCTTTGTTTTTTTTATGCATTCCGATTCAGATGTTCATCTACTTATGCTGTCACGTGCTGTTTTTGACCTAAGTTGAAGTTTTGTAGGATTAAGGGGCGAATCGTCAGTCTGAGCCGTTTTTTCAATTCCTTCATCCTTAAGAAATATCATTTTTCTTTGACTTTTTGATCGATACGCATGTCTGAATTTGCTCTCCACAAAGTAAAAAACAATGTACTACCATACTAGAGCCGATTTAAAAGACAAAAAATTAATAAAGTAGGTTCATTTTCAAATTTCGGCTTCCAAACTTTCTCATCTTCTTTACACGAGAACTAAAGAGCTTTTGAGATTTTTATTATTTATTCAGCAATCTCTGCACTTTATAAATGAATAATACAGTCCAGCATTTCCTCCACCAATTACATTTCGAGGGATATTTGCATAAAATCTGACTATTGTCTAAACTTTTGCAACAATGTAAAAAACTATCTTCTGTAATGTCCAAAATTTGATTCCAGTTATAGTTATAAGAACTCCAGACACGTATTTGGGACCATATTGTGTACCCGCAGTAGAAATTTGAAAGCATTTCGTTGAATAGTTTTCTTTTTATTCACATATTCGCATTTTGTCTAAACTTTTGAATCGCAGTGTATATTTTCTAGTTGGGAAAAGGAGGAACACAACAAGGCACTACACAGACCATGCATATGAGATTTTAACCTTCTAAAGGGTACCATTTTTTAGTTATGTAATGTACACCCATACAAACGTATGTGCTAACGTCACAAGAAAACTTATGCTAGTTGACTCAATGATGATCAAAATGGATATTTTGGCTGTGAGTATGTTCTTTGGTACACATTCACTTGTGTATGGGCAGAGAAACTACCCAACATTAATTGAAAAGTGGGAGAAATAAAAATTTATGTGAAAATTGTGCTTTTTAAAAATTTTTTGGGAATTCCCTTTTTTTAATAGTTTATACAAGGAATTTAAAGGTGCTGTTCAAATTGTGGCTTCATACAAAGAAACAACTTAGATCAGAAAATAGAAGTAAAAGATAATGAAGAAATTGAAGAGGTTAAGAAGCAAATAATATATGAGTAAAAATGGAGAAATTCTGGAATTATGAAGAAAGCTTTTAAAAACATTTTTGAATTACTGACTTGATTCAAAGAAAGAAGCAAAATACAGTAATTTATTTCAAAATAAGTCGTATATCTTAAACTGATTGACTTTATTTAGGCCATGCAAAATACATTTTACTTGTGTCAGTTATAGGTGGCAGCACAGTACTTCCTGTTTCAATCCTTTAGTTCAGTTTTGGAGTTTAAGCAGTTTGCTCAAATCAGTTTAAACAAATTTCAGCTCTAGTAGCATTGAAAATAAATATCTTTTTAACTCTTAATGTCATGAAAGGAATGGATGGAAACAATACAGAAAGAGTTTGAGGAAGCTGATGAAGATCTTATTAACAGTATTTGCCAGAAGATGTTATGTGCCCGTGGAATCGCTTTTGCTAGACAGAGAGGGGGTGCATTTGAGTTTGGTAATTCAAACAATCATCAATTTCCTGTCCGGCAGCAAATTCCAGAGCACTTGCTTGAAAGTGCACCAACCCATAATATCTCTACAGAAAAAGTTTTTGGAGATGTTGATAATTGTTTAAAACATTCTGGACCATGTGGTTTTGCTGGGGTAACAGAGAAAATAGTTATTACGCATTCAAATGACTTTGTGTTTCTTGATCATGAATGGAGAAGTAAGGAGTTTAAAAAAATGAAAAAAGAAACTGATGAACTTAAAATAATTTGGAGCTTATCCCAAAAACAGATTCTTTCAAACAGTGTGCATAGCACAGACATTGACACAGTGAAGATAATACAGGAAAGAAAAATGCTTACCATAAAAAAGAATTTCTACTTAATTACAGCATTATTCCAACTAATTATGATGAAATTGAGGAAAAGTCAAAGATGAAAGTGAAAAGTGCAAAGTTTTGAAATTACTGGTAAAAATAGCTAAAAGTGATTTCAGAAATTTAAAACAAGACCACATACATTTCAAGCAACGAGGGTTAAGTCCCGAGACAATTATGAGCAACTTAAAGGTCCTATATGGCCATAAAGTTAATGACGTTACTGCAACTGTTGATGATATCAGAGCTGTTTTATGTAATACATCTGATACAAATGCAGAATCTGTAGATGATCCACTGCCATTGCAAGATGTGCATGAGAATGAAATGGTTGTTGCACTTTGGGATGGAGAGTGGGGTGTTGGTCAAGTCATAAGCAAATTAGATGAAGGTACTGATACATACAGAATAAAATACATGAAAAGGGTTAAAAAAGATTCAAACTTGTATTGGATATGGCCAGTACAAGATGACATACATAAAACCAAAGGGGAACAAATCATTATTATTCGGCCGATAATAGACGTTTCCGTAGATGTTTCCTCTACAAGAACAATTATTTTTGAACTAATTAATCATGTTTTAATTAATAATATAGCAAATACAGACTGTGACAATATTTAACTTAGACTGTATCACCAAAGAAAGTTAATCTAACATTTTTATTTCCTTATTGTTGTTCAAAATGTTTTCGAAGCAATGCAAAAACGAGAAATAAAGTCAAAATATGAAAAAACACCCAGAGTTTGGACAATTTTTGAGATATTCCAAAAAAATTGCTTGTTATGTCATCTTTGTATAACATTGTATCATCCTAGGGGGTTCAATGTTAAATTCAGAAAAACTTTTTTCCCCCATAGCAATGCTCCCCCCCCCCCTATTTGTAACGTTAAATTAAACAACAACGGAACACACGGATCAGCGGCTCGGGCCTGCAATGGCATGCGGATCGTAAGTTGGGCACTACTGATCCAGCATTCCCACAGTAGTTAGGAAAGAGCCAGGGACGTCATTTCAAGTTTTTCCAGGGGAGGGCAAAGGGTGAAAACACAATGCAATTTCATCGGAAAACATCAAAAACCACGCCCACTTATATGTAAATACATTGATTTCTTAAAGCCATAGGGGGGCAATTGACCCCCCCCCGCAACCCCCCCCCCCTAAATGACGGGCCTGAAAAGAGGATAGATACATTAATAAGGTCATTTATTGTCACAAGCTACAAAATCTTCGTTGTAAGGTTTCATTGCTGCTGCAGCCACTTTTGTTTGCGATCAACTAATTTTTTGCCTCGTGTGAGCAGCGACGATTGCAAACAACAGTTTAAACATTTACAGTTAGTTTACATTGAAAGAAGTTTAAGATTCGTGGGATTATATGTTATTACTTGAACGCTTGTTAAAACAGTGTTGAACGTTGTTTATTTATGTTGTATCTCGTAAGTGCAAACCTTTTTCGAACGCGAGTTAAAAAAATTTCGAGGTAAGAGTCGAATTTGGCTAATCTAGCAGCCCTGGCGCCTGGCGGCTAGTTCATGCTAACGATTGAAACGCAAATATTAATTTAAATGGGAAAATATAATTCTTTAATATCAACTGAAGTTCTTCTATAAACTGACAGTAATCTTATCTACGATTCTGTTTTTAGTACTAAAAGATCTTACGATTTTTAATCACATCGTCAAAAAACACAAGTCAAAAAAAAAAAAAAAAAAATCTTGTTTCAAGACAGTTACTTAAACTTTAAGATCGTCATGAAGAAAAGTAAGGATCCGCAATTTACGATTTCTAACTTCTATGGTAGGTTATTGATGTAACTTTGATATTGTAGAATTAGCTTCGTTATGTAACTACTAACTTAAAATTTCACTGCAATTATAAGGACTGCAATACTTCGCCAAATGTGTTCAGTGGTCTTTTTTTTTGAACATTGATGATGCAATACTTCTTATTAAATCTACAATATAAATATAAAACAACAAAAAGAGCTTAATTTTTTTTTAAAATTTCAAGAAGTTATTGCAAAATATGAGGAAAAAACTAACATACCTGATTGCTTGAGATACTTTCGAAAAGAGGAGGTGTTTTCATGTCACGATATAGTCAAAAAGAATACGGTTACAACTAAAACAAGTTTCTAGTTAAGGATTAAAATATTGATATTTGAGACTTCCGTGACTCTGTGTAGAAGCTGCATCTTCTAAGTCGGAGGTCTTGGGTTTGATTTCCACCATGCCTTTAGTGTTCTTTCGAGGTCTCAGTGGCCGAGCGGTCTAATGCGTGTAGCCGATAACTCTGAGACGGTGGGTTCGACTCCCACCCTCGCTCCGGATGTACTTCCCTTCCTTTGTGATGTAACTTTTTCATACATTGTCTGTACAAGATATATGTAATAAAAATCATGTATAATGGAGGCAAGACACTAGATTGTAGTCCTCATCAAAAAACCTGGGCATATAGCCCCAAACTGGGGCCTCGACGGCGCAGTGGGTCTGCCCGTCAGTTTGAAATCTCAAGAAGCGCGGGTTCGATTCCCGCCTTTGCCCTAGGTGTAATTTCCTTCACTGTGCTGTAAATTCTTTCCTTCAATAAAATCTGTATTGTACTATCTGTGGAGGCAAGGCGCATAGTACGCAGTCCTCATAAGTGTCGAAGTTTATTGACTTCTTGAATAGAAATAGAATAGAAATGCTTATCCGGAGGCAAGGAGCCAGGTACGCAGTCCTCTATGTATGTGAAACTGATTAGCTTCTAAATAAGGAATACAAGTATTGCAATTTCGTAATGCTTTAGTGCCTTCAAAGTTAAGACAGTTTTGAACACATATAAGAAGGTTTTGTTCCACTTAATGTATTGCAAATAGAAAAACTAATTTATTTTGTACTTCTTAGTTTCTTCTGTATCTAAAAAGAGCTGTCCACAAATGATATCATACTCTGAGCAGCGAGGGAGGGAGGGGGCATGAAATAGTGACAGCTTGTGACAAGGGGGAGTTAATAACAACAAGTATGATATCACAATTTTTTTTAATGAGAATATGTTTGTGAAAAATAGTGTGACAATTAGCAGGGGGAGGGAGGAGGTAAAGAAAAGCGCGACCCTTTATGACAAAGGGACAGCCCCAAAGTATTGTATTCGCGAAAATATTTGAGTTTTGTATTTTGAAAGATTTTCTCCTTTCAAGCTCCACTGAAGGCTGGAGGGCCTCTGTGACCGAGTAATGTAAGTGACTTGGTTCAGTTCGACAACCGCCATCGCCAGTTTCTCCCTCTTATTATTCCCAAGTAGCACACTTCGTTTTTTAAAGGTTGTAAAATGGTTATTAACGTTGTAATAACCGCTTAAAAACATTTATAAAACGTTTAAAGGTTATTTGTGCTACCTGGGTTATTACAGGCATTTTACCGCGCTCAACTGTGAATTCTACGTGGCACAGATAGCGCAAGTTCTCAGATCACAAAGCGTAGAAAATTACTCTTAGGACACCGGTACGAATCGAAATCACAACTTCTTTGCAGCGCGTAGGCAGCTGTCAGAGCTCGTGCTTTCCTCCACTCGGCCTCGGAGGCCTCAACTTCTTTTTCTTGCTGTTGTAAAATTTAAATTCTTGCGTGTCTGTATTGTACTGATTGCCATGGCCTCCACGTTCGGGAGATTACCGTACTACAGGAAGAGAGCCCGAATAGAGAACAGCCCGGTGATTAGTTAGATTAAAACTTATTTTTTCATATATATTTCAAAGCTTGATAAAACTGGAAGAGGGTCCAAGATGTTATTTAAAAAGGGTGCCTTGTTATTTCATGTGTGGTTCATTCTCTCTGCATAATTGAGTTGTCTCCTGTTTGGTAAGGTGTTGAACTCGTAATAGGAGAATCATGGGATCGATGCCTGCCATTCGAAGATCCCCCATGTACGCTAATGATGACTAGGACATGTTAAATATGTTGTGTTCACGAATTCCTCCCAGCTCCCACTCCAGACACACTAACTTTGAGGGTGTTGGAGCAGAAAAAGCTCGTCTTCTGATCTGTTGTTAGATCTAAAAACAGAGTTTTCCTCAGGGTCCCATACAACCGGTTAAACTACATGTACTGTTAGGTGCAAGGAGCTCTGGAGTGTAGTGTAGTATCAAACAATAATTTTTCCCACGTATAATTTATTGTTCTACCTCTAGTGTTGTAATTTTATAGATTATTTATTGTAGTGCTTGCATTATTCTTTCAATGTAAAATAATAATAAAAATCGATTACTAAAAAAAAAAAAATAGTACATTTTTATAAAACAGGATCTTGTAATGTAACTACTTGTGCAATCCTGTGTGTGTGTGTGAGTGAGTATTCTATTTTACTAAGAAAACGGCAACGTAAATTTTTATTTTTTAAGAATTATAAAAAAACAAGTTTATTGTTACATTAAGTCAGAAAAATTATCAAACTCATAGTTTTATTTGTGATTTATAGTTTAATATTTCGTAATAAATTTTTGTCTCAAAAATATTCTTCCGTCACACACAATTTTTAATTTTTTTTCAATTAATTTTTTTTGGCATCAAGAGGTTAACAACATTAGATAATACTTATTTTTAAAAGCAAAACTATATTTTCTCTGTCCTAGTGCCAATTTGGGTGAGACAAATTTTATAATTGTTGCCATAAACAAAAATGAATAAAAATTTTAAAAAATTCTTTCTCACCTTTGTCTTAGGGGACAAATCTTAGAGCAGATATACTAATAAAACTTTATTTTTTCTTAATGGGACAAATCGATAGAGCGAGAAGCGAAAATTAACTTAAAAATGGTCCTTCATAAAGAAAAGAAGAATTATTGGAAATCGTCGTTTAAAATAATTGAGCTGCATAGTTCAATAGCAATTTAAGAGAAACATTTTCCACAATATATTGTACATCAAGGTTAGAAAGGTGCTTGCAGTTCAGTGATTTTAGAACACTTTCCTGCTTCTTATTGTCTTCTGCATTCAATGATTCTTTGATTACATGTTTTACTAGTTTTTATAAATTGTTTTTTGATTACAGCTTTGCAACCGACAGATATTTCTTTTCCTTAAAGCACAATTTTCTTTCTTTCTTTTTTTTTTTTTTTTTTAAGTTTAGTAAGTACTTAAGAAATTTTAAAACTACGAGTTTCTTTTTTCTTTTTCAAGATTTTTAGTTTAAATTAGTTTGTTTCCTTAATAGTCTATTTCTATATTTAATCAATTTAATTTATTTAAGCATAAACTGAAAAATGTTATTCATAAATTTTCGTTTTTGTTAAAATTTATCTGCTTTTTTATAAAGAGAGAGGGGGAAAAAAGCAAAGTTAGTCCTTTTTTAAGCAAAAAGTCTTAGTGGTCCATTAAAAAAAACTATTTTTATGTGTGTGTGTATTTCCTTCTTAAACATTTCAACCTTCAAAACGGAGCACCAGAAAACTTCATTTCTGAAAATCGTTTTACGTTGAAAACAAAAAAGTCTAGCATCTAGCTCCTGGCATTCATTTGAATTTCGACCTACTGAATTCAAGTTATGTTTTTAGCAATCAGCAATTGTTATAGAATCCTGCACATTTAGTTTCTTCTATCTAAAAATAGAATGGAATGGAAATGGATAAGAAATTAGCACCCGTCATATTATGGCTGGGGATTTTCTATGCTACATTACAAGTGGAATATGCATAAAAAATGGTATAGGATGTGTGGTGACAGAAATATCGCTCTAAAGGACAATTTTTTTCCGTACACACATTACTAAGATCATATTTACAGTGTTTACCGCTGTGATATTTTTATTTATTATTAATCTTAAATGTCGGAAATTAGTACTCTGGAAATTTTGTACTTAGACGAGGTTTGCTTTGGATTTTTAGGTTCAACAAAACAAGTGTTTTTCATGGAAAAACGTAATTTTACATTCTCTTTCCCGTATTTTTAACGTTCGGGTAATGTATCGTAAAATATGCTTGAGTTCAGTCTTGAATGCCATTTGGCAACATACCCAATTTAGTCTTATCCAAAATACTATTCGAACAATTTAAAACTTTGTAGAATAGCCAAGAAAATACTCACTGCAGTTGTTCTATTTGACTAATTTCAAGCGTACTAATCTGAAAAAAGACAACAATAGCTTTCCCTTTTCGGCATTCGCAAATAAAGGTCCTTTTTAAAAAAAAAAAAAAATAGTGATCTCGAAACTGTCTATTTCTTTTTATTCTATGACGAATCGAGTTTTGCCACTACTCAAATAGGAAGGCATTTTAACAATTTTCATCAATGTTTTGGGTTGTAGGACGACATAAGAAAAAAACACCGATATTAAAAAATACAACATCGATGAAATTAATATATCTACCAAAAACATATGAAGGGATTTTTTTACATATGAAGGGTGTAGATGCAAAACCCACATTCCCCATTTTTTTGAGGTATTGAGTTGTGCATATCACCGTGTTCGTATTGTAAAGGAGAATCGAACTATAATATTTTTTTGGACAAAAACTAATACTTTACTGCATGAAAAATATTGAAAATCACGTTTTGAATCAAGGCACATCATCCAACATCTGGTCTGGAGCAAAATTTACATTCTCCAGTCCAACCAATCACAGAGCGCGTACTGAGAGCATCATAAGATTGACATCAACTTCTGTTTTCAAACACTCGAAAAAAGAAATCATTTTCCAACCAGAGAAGAGTACACTAACATTATTAGTGAACATGCCAAAGTAGTAAAAGTTGTTGAAGATTGCCAAGTCTATGACTGGAAAATATTTTTTTTTTTTCAAAAAACCGGTAGAATTTCAATTCCATCTTTTGTCGTGAAAGAGGACAGTCATAAGCAGAACTAAAAACAGAATAATGTTCTCGTTAAAGGAGAATACACATACAGATCAGTAGCTAAGCCCGTATCAAAACCAGGGAAGCTGGTTATCAGTATGAAAGCATTTGTGATACCTCCAACAAACTGTCAAACAAGTTAAAAAGGTGGACTTCGACAGCTTGTTGAGAAACAATGAGGAATTGTTGTTTTACAAAAACATCATAAATGGGAATATCAACATTGAAGAAGACTGTCCAGACGAGCCAACTTAGCAGCCAATCGAAGAAGTCAACCCGTAAATGTTTATTTCATCGTTGTTTTGAAAATCAAATCTGATTTTGGAAAAAAAAAAAAAAAAAACAGTTTGATGTTAAGGCACTTAGTTTTTTTTTTAAATTTTTGCACGCCCACCTACATTATTATTGCTTAATTTAAACAAACTGTCATAATATTTGTAAAATGTTTTTGATAAAATATTTTTAGCTAAGTGAAAAAACTACAAGATTTATTTTTCTTGTGTGGTTCTAGTTGTTCTTTAAAAATTCAAAGAGTTTTGGTTCGAAACTTACATTACCCAGTTTAATTAGATGCAAAACTCACAATTGACCAGGCTTTGAATCAAAACCAACATTGTTCAAATTTTGAAGCTAAATTATAATAAAACTGTCATTGAAATAAGGTTCTAAGTGTGTTTAAGCAGCTTGTTTTAATACCTAATAACTAAAAAAAAATTCAAAATCTTTTACGATTGTTATGAATGTGAACTTTTTTTGCAATTTCTCAAAAGTTAGCAAAAGTGGACGATGTGAGTTTTGTGTCTACACCCCTCATACACACAATTAGACACACAAATTAGAAGTATGGTAACCCCTCGTTACATAGCTCAATTGCGCTTTTCGTGTTTTTCCTTTTTCTCTCAAAAAACATCGACCGTAAGACAACAGTGTTAATTTTTGAAAAATTTTCCTACACTGCAAAAAAGGAACTTTTGTTTTTACAGAATAATACTGCAAAAAAGGAACTGTTGTTTTTGCAGTATAATACTGACAGCTGAGGTTCCAATTTAAAACTGTAAAGTGCACAGTAATAAACTAAAACTAGCAATTTTACAGTTTCTTACTGTAACGTTAGCAATTTTACAGTTTATTGTCATAAAATTTAGCTGCATTATACTTCAAAAACAAAAGGTATAATACTGGCAGTAGAAGTTTCAGTTTAAAACTGTAAAATGCACGGTAATAAACTAAAATTAGCAGTTTTACAGTCAAATTTTAGTTTCAATCATTTTAATTCCTCCAGATTCCAGTGTAGAAAAGAAAATAATTTCTTGAAAATGTACTTTTGTTTTTTGAAAAGTACGTCGATGATCTTAGGAAAATGTTACCCTTCAAATGCTTATCAGTTCGCTTTGTGAAATAAAAAAATAAAGCTATTTTATTCACTTATTAATATTCTTAGTTTAAATGTGATTGGCTATAATTTGCTATACTGCGGACATTTTACTTCATATTAAAGTTAGGTACTTATATTTTTAATAATATCGATGTTCACTTGCGCCAACTTAAGTTTTTTTTGGAGGGGTGGGGGAGAAAGGGGGGGGGAGATTGGTGTCAGACAGCGTCTTGAAGGGGGCGATGAGTTCAAAAAGGTTGGGGAGCACTGCTGTAAACCCTACCTAAATTAAACTATGATTTTGAAAATTATTTTTCTTATGATTTGAGCAAGTCAAAGAACACATTTTAAAGTGTTTTTGAAAAACAATGCATTTTAGGGTTAAAATTCCGTCCTTTCCCGGATGACAAGAAAAAGAGATTAACAATAACAATGACATAATAATGTCTTAGCGCATTGTTATTATTTAGCTCTACTAACACGCGATGATAGGAACCATAATTCATACTTTGAACTTCGAATGCAGAAAAGTAAGCATCTGAAACATCATCATAAAAGCAATTTATTTTACTTTCCTCGCTAATATGAACTTGTAAAGGAAATTATTTTAAGTAGTCGATTAGGGGGAAAGCTGAGACATGCAAACACTTGTCATTTTATTTACACATGTTTCTTTTTTTTTTTTAAGTTGCTTACCTTGAGTTTCTTCAAAGAAATACATTTGTGCTGTATGAAGTTCGGTTGGTCACTCCATAAACTGCTACCGAAGTAAATACTACGTAGTTAGTCCCAAATAAAATATCAGTACACTAAAGCGAAACTTAACTTGATGGTAAGTTTTTTTCTTTTTTTTTTAATTTCGGAATTTGTATTTGATTTTTCTTGACTTTCAAGCTACATGAAGTTGGGTTCTTATTGGTATTGCTATAATAATAATACTATTTGTTTAATTTTTATCACTTTGTTTTACATTTCTATATATTTTTATTTAAAAGCATATAATTTTGCGAAGCTATTTTAAGAGAAATATTATACAGTAAATATAGTACTCTCTTGATTTCTGTTAACTTTGCCAAAGAGAATTTATCTAGTCCATTGACAATAACATTTAATCCAACGAATGGTATTTTTCTTTTTTTTTTTCTTTCCTTTTTTATACAATCAAAACTGCTTATTGCTTTTTAATCCTCCTTGGCCTCTATTCGTTTTGCGATGGATTATTGAAGAGTTATATAAAATAAGAAAGTATAAATCAGCAAACCTATGTAAGTCAGTATGCTATTTTCGCACGAAAGGTTTAGAATTTCAGATTATATCAGGTATAAAAAATCGGAATTTCTTAAGAATCTCATTTACTCCTATCTCATTTTTACAGGACTGTAATTAGCGCGGACATTAACTAAAAGAGCAATTCACATTATGTAGTAAATTCGATGGTGAAAGTATGCTTTTATATTTCAAGTTTTGATACCAATCGAGTCAGCACACTTTTATGCGTAAGATGGAATTTCTTTGGAGCTTCTAAGCTTGAATAAAGCTTATAGGTATTTTACCTCAAATTCGGAAGGCTTTTTTCTTGTAAAATCATTAAGTACTTCTTTTCCTCTGTCTGTTGTTAGCGCTAGACATTTTTTCCCGCAAGTAACTATGGAACAGTATTTTATTTTGGTACTTTATTTATTTATTTATTTTATTTTTTGGACATTCTTGCATTTTTACAACGGTTTTTTAACTCACACATTTAAGGGAGCTTATCGCCATTATATACATGTAAAATGAAAACTTTTATTTCAAGTTTCCTTAATTGAAATCTCTACAAATTTATTAATTAAGTTCATTTTTTTACTTAATTTTTTTTTTCAAGTTTTTGAAGTGAGACTGCTCAAAAATCCCATGTTTTAAAAATAATAAAAATAGCTAACATGAACTGCTTTCTAATCTTCGCTGGTAGAAATCCATAACATCGCGTGTTGTTGTTGAGAAACACATTTAAGGGAGCTTATCGCCATTATATACATGTAAAATGAAGACTTTTATTTCAAGTTTCCTTAACTGAAATCTTATTATTCCCAGATAATTGAAATGATAGTGAACTGCATCAATAATAGTTGAAATCGTCCCCCTCCCTGTTTTGCAGTACATTATTTTATTTAATTTTCTGAAATGTTAGCTGATGTATGGAATATTAATTTAAATCTATAAAATCTGTGGATGATGGAGAAAAACCTGTTTACATATTTGAATTCAGAGCATCATTTTACGCTAAGATCAGGTATTTTCTTCCTTCTAACAGTTTTTTTTTTTTTTTTTTTTGACCAGTGTTATTTTTATATTGAAAAGAAGTTGATGTTCAGAAAAAAAATTCAATTCTAATCTATAACAAAATTATAAATAGTCTCTCATTTGTCTTTAAAATTCAGAAAATTTCTCTAGTTTGTGTAAAAGCAAACTGTGATCAAGAAAACTGTTTGTTAATTTATTAGAAAAAGATAAAAACAAAATTTCCCATTCAAAAGCTGGACCGAAAAAGTGTTGACAGGTTTAATCAATTCAAGAGTAGCAACGAATTTGGTACGGAGGGAGTATTTAAATTTTCGAAAAGTATTTCCCGATGAATCATTTACATACCCGAACGTGCATGTGAAGAAAAAATGAAACTTGATTTGAATTTCATGAATCCCTGGCATGTCGGAAATACAGTAGTCCCTCGCTTTATCGCTCTTGTCGAGACAAAAAAAAAAGAAAGAAAAAAAAAAAGGCACAACTTATCTAAAAACACGAAATAAAAAATGACAAACTAATTGATGAATAAAATAACGAAATGTGCACCTGCAAAAGGAGATAATTTTTTTTATTTACCACGATTTTCTTTAAAAAAAAAAAATTTCCATTTTTTCGCTTAAAATGAAATTAAAAAAAAAAAAAAATGGTTTAATACGAATTGAAAAATAGTTTAAACTGCAACAAATTAAATGCATGAAAAACCTGCCAGCTATGTTTTTCGACTTAAAAAGGAAAAATTACTTGTTCTGAGAAATATGCCTCCTTTTTTTTTCTCCTGTGATATCAAATTAAAAGAATCATTTTTAAAAACATAAATATATTTTTTTTCGGGAGACAAAGGACAAGCGAGATATATCCGAACGGACGATATAACGGGTCGCAATATAAAGAGTGGTTACTGTACTATTTTTGTGAGTTCTTGTGTTATAGCAATTTCACGCATTTGAGCGAATTAAAGTCTTTATTTTTTATATGGGGTTGTCCTGTTCATAAATAGTGCCATACTTTTTCAGTACTTTGACTTACCCTCCCTTTCCTTTGTCACAAAGTATCACACTTCCTCTTGACTCCTTTTCTCCCCTTGTCACATATTAGCACGACACATTTTGTTATACAAAATGACTGATGTCACGCTTCTTGTTACCCCCTCCTTCCCCTTTATCACAAAATGTCAGAATTTCTAGAATCCCCTCAGAGGCGGATACAAACATAGTTTTTGAGAGGTGTCCCAAATAGTAGAAAGTGCGTTCGCCCAATATAATTTTTTATTAAAAAAAGTTCTCATGAACCTCCTTTAAAATGTTTTTAAAGAGCCCTTTAAATAATCTACTTTAAAGTAAAGTAATGTTACGTATAAGTTTACTTCCAATGTGGGCGTAAAATATTTTCAAAAACATTTAAAGCCAATTCACTATTAAAAGTAGCATAATTTCACCAAAGTGGTACAATGATGTATGGTATTACTTATAAACATTGCCATAATGATTAAAGCAAGAGGTTATTACCAGTAGAATACTTTTTTCTATTAAAAAAATTAATGAACGAATCGTGATATTATGTAACCATTGAATTCGAAAGTCGCTACTTTTATATATTCTTTTACACTGACCACATACTACAGTATTACTCCCATAGCAAACCAAGTAATTTTTATTCAAATGTACTTTTTGTATGTGTGTAAGTTAAAAAGAAGAAAAAAAACTCACGTTATGAGGAAATTAAATTAAAACATAGTTAATGGAAAAGTTTGACCACTTTTACCTCTTTTGGAAAAGCCAAGGCCCTCTGCAACCCCCCTAAAAGCTGCTCGACCCCTCTCCCTCTCAAACTGTGACATCATTTGAGGATAGCTTCACTGAAGCAAGGTGTCCCTACACAAGGTCTCTCCTACCATGCTGTTGTACCAGTTACTGATACGATCTGTTTGTCGTAGGATTGGCATAAATGAGACCTATAATAGCAAAAAAAATGTTGTACTTTTTATTGAAATGATGTCTAGGGATACACTGGCCTAAGGGTGATTCTCCAAAATCCTAACAGTATCATGTCTCTGAAGGACAAAACAAAAAATCATTTTACCTAGAAAGTTTTTTTATTTTTTTATTTGTCCGAAATACTTTTTTCGAAGTTATCCAATTCAAATTAAAATAATTCTTCATTTATTTTTTCCTACAAAAATTTTTAAATAACCCAAAAGTCACTCTTTTTGCAAGTCCCAACCTGTTTCTCAAATGTGCTTAAATTATTTTAAAATTTTACACGAATATTTTTTTAACAAGTTTAATTTGTAATACTGGGTTATGCACATTTAAGAGTGTAAGATAGTATTGTTTTAGTTCATTTTTCTAATTAAATACACAAGGTGCATCATTTTAAAGTTTGTCCCAAGGTTTGCATGTCAGTATCCTGGCCTAGAAATAAGTTCAATTATTAAAGGCAAAACTTATTAATTTTGAATCTGCAGTACTACAGCAATGTTTTTTCTCATTACTTCTTTGGATTCCTTGGGTATTTTGTTGATATGATTTGCCTGCTGTTTTCATTACGATTTCGAAGTTCAAAATTGAGGTGTGTAACATTTTTAATGTCAGTATCCTGGACACCATTTCTGTTTTTAATAAAATAAAAATAATAATTTTACTTGTACTGTGTAATTGAATTAAGAGGTTAGATGAGAAAAATAACATTCTTTCCCTTAACCCATTAATGCCTAGCGTCCCTTTTTAGGGACGGTCCAAAAAGTGGGTCTGAATTTTCCAAAAATGAACATTTCAAAAAAATAATTGTGGTCAATTATTACTTTGGTATTGTTTCAATTCATTATTAACAGATTGCAGCACGCAACCATTGTAAAGTGTGTTCTGTAGCCGTTTTATTATGATCTTTATCAAGAATTGCATCGTCCACAATCTCAAGAACAAAAAGCTAAGTTTTTACAATTATTAACAAGTAAATCTATCTGTGCTTGATATATGTGCTACTTTGATAGATGTTTTAGTTTAACTTTTTTTTCAATTTCGTAAATTTTAATTTTTTTATGGATTTTATAGCAATTTAAGAACGTCCCTAAAAAGGGACGCTAGGCACCAAAGGCTGCATTGTTTAACCGTGGCTAATTTCCTTCTTAGAATCTATAATTTATCTCAAAAGAAGTTAGTAAATGTTTTTAGACTAAAAAATAGATCATATTTTTTATTTAAAAAGTCTAATTAATTAAACTAATTAATATATAAGTTTAATTAAAATTTTCTTAAATATTTTATCATTTATTATTATTATTATTATTATTATTTGAAATTACGAAAAATACTCAAATTGTCTAAGAAAGCTATTTCAAAAATGTAATTCTTTAAAACACTAATTATTTGTTGCATTTAATTACTTTTTCATAATGCATTTAGGTGTTTTTTATTGTTTAGTCTGACTGTTGAAGAAGCCCTAAGCTGTTTCAGAAGCTTAGCACTTCACCTTGATGAAGAATTCAAGGATTGCATATGCGTTTTTTGTTTGGGAAGGGGAGGGGCAGTGGTTGCAGATTTAATTTCAGAATTCCCTGAGCATGGCAATTTTGATCTCTACTGTGACAATTTATTTACTTCCCTTGCGCTCCTACTTGATAATTTGTCTCAGAAAGGTTTTGTGCAAGAATCGGATTGAGAAATGCCTATTAGCTAAAAAAGTAACGTTGTTAAAAAAAGAAAAGAGAGGAAGTTTTGAAAAAAAGTCGATGACAGGTAAAATTATATTACGTTGGTTCGGTGGAATAATACCAATGTCGTAACTATTGCATCCAATTTTCGTGGAGTTTAATCCTATAGCAAAGGCTAAGAGACTGTTCAATAGCAAAAAGAATGTAATTAAAATTGATGAACCAAATACGGTTGCTCAGTACAATCGTTGCATGGGGGGAACAGATCCCATACATCAAAATATTTGGGAGTTACTGATTTTTGATCCAATCTAAAAATTTTTGGTTGCCGCTCTTCATTTTTATTTTAGAAGCCGCTGTACAGAATGCATTGGAGCTCAAAAGTACCGGATTGAAATAGGTTTTTTGGGGAAAGTTGTTTTTTGCTTTAAATAAGACTCGGGTAAGATGTGCCCATTGAAGTAAAAAAGCTTATCGGAAATGCAGCAAATGCAATGTAGGTTTGTACAACAAATGTTTTGCTGACTTTCATACTCAACAACACCAATATTTCCTTCTTCTCTGAATCTACTTCCCAGTTTATGTTAATTTCTGCTTTTATTTCTTCTTATAAAATGTCTTTTTTATCGAACCCAGAAAAAAAATTTGGTAAAAAAAGTATGTACCCTCTGGTGCCTAGCGTCCCTTTTTAGGGACGATTTTTCTTTTTTAAATAAAAAAATAGTTTTTACATAATATTTTTTAAATTATTTTTCCTGTCCATTAAACACCATTTGTAACCAGTATACAAAATATCTTTGAAAAAAAATGTCAGGCATTAATGGGTTAAATATATTTCTGGGCCCAGTCAGTAAGCCTTCAATGAAGAAAATGTCAGTATCCTGGCGCAAAAAGAAAAAAAAAAAATGCCGATCTCCTGGCATTATTTTTAAAGCACTGGTAATAAATACATCTAGTAGAGTAGAAGGATTTATTTCCAAAACATTAGTTTGAAAACAAAGATTATGATTAAAAAAAAGCTAAAATTGGCAAACGATAAATAGAAAAATGTAGCAGACGAATAATTCTGTTACTTTTAGTTATTTATTTGTTGTTGTTCACATGAATCTTTTAAAAGTAGATCTTTCGGTTATAAAATTTTTAACTTTAACTTTACACGAATAGGTAAGTGAATTTACTATATATTTCTGAGGTAGAAAATCTAAAGGACCACTTTTCAGAATTAAGTAAATTTGAGCCTAGAAATAAGCAGTTTTTTTTTTAAGGTTACTGTAAAACTATTTCACAGATAATGAGGAGGTAACTTTTTTGTATAAATATAATCACAGTGTGTTTGGCTAGCTTAAAGAAAATTATACCTATAGAAGTATATATATATATTACTAAATAACTGCTCTTTATCCAGAGTGTAAGTTATTCTGAGTGAACAATATGGAACAACCTATGTAAAGGGACTGGGATTTAAAGAAATGCCTCCGCTTTTATCGGTGTCCGTTAAGTGAGGTTTTAAATAGATTTTGTTTGGTCAAGCAATAACATTTTTTTAAATTTTAAAATATGTTTTGATTCATACAATTTCTTTATTATTGTTGAAAAATTTTTGATAACCAGATGATAAAAATTGTTTTGTTATTCTCTTAGCGCTTCTTGTCAAAAATTTGACCGTTTTTAGGGGTGTAACACACTTAATGTGAGTTCCCTCTGTTTTTCTCTGAATAAGTTCCTAGCAAAAAGTAAGTACAATTATAAAAAAAAAGCATTTTTATTTTTATAGAATTTGTGTTGGAAAATGTCAGGTTTTTGGCGAATTACCCCTAAATGCTCATATCGCTGTACAATTCTTCATATGTTTTTTTTTTCTTTTAGAAATTTTGATGATTATTGCATCTATACAAGAAAATATAAAATAGGATCCTCCAAACAAGCCATGGATACAACGAAAGTTATCACTGTAGGCAGCAAATCTTATCGTCCACTGCTGGATGAACACTTAACACCAGAAGATATCGAGAAGGCTCGTGTAGAATTAAATGAAACAGAATCTAGCAGAGCAGAAGCCCTGAAGAAAGTAAAAGAAAGGCTAAAAGGTAAATATTTTTTTAAAAATATATTTCTTGCAGGGGCACGGAGTTGAGGGAAAAATCACAGACTCCGATCCCGACTCCTCTTCTCCGAAAATTTTAAACTTTCAACTCCCGACCATGACCCCTTTATCCCAAAATCAATCCGACTTCAACTCCGTAACCCTGATTCCGAATGCATTGTTTAATTCGCGCAATATGGAAATGAGATCCCAGGAAATGAGAAACAACTGCAGTGGCCGTCGCTTATAAGAATCAGGTTTGTCCTAAGCAGTTCAATTCAATAAAGTGGCTGATTCAGTAAAGCGGCTGATTCATTGAATCTAGAATTTGTTCTGTTTTTAGTGATTTGATTCATTAAAGCGGCTGATTCAATTACCAGTGATTCAACTGTCGTTCACTGTATACAATAGTCTCCAAATCATTTTCTAATACGGTATTTTTAATTTAATCTATATCTAATATATAGAGTCTTAGGGACATTTCTTGAGCTTATGTTTTTTAGAGAGTAAGTTGCGTAATCAAAAATAAAACACCTGAAAATATTTGTTGTGAAAGAGGAAAAATTGGAAAAATCAAAAGAAAAAATGGAAAAAAATCAAAACTAGATATCAAGCTTTGTTACTTTCTACAGCAATAATTTATTAATTAAAATGGTTCACACACAATCAGACGTCAAATGAAATAAATCAAAGTTGGGGAAGGGAAATTAGCTGCGTTATATTTTCTGATGACTGGTATGCCTACAGAGTGGTGTAAAGGGAAAAGCCCTTGGCCTCTCACGTCCAAAGGCGTAGGATCAAAACTGACTCCAGTCGGTGGATTTTTAAAATGCAAAAAATCGACAGCGTCCATGTCATATGATTATGCACCATGTTAAAGATCCCTCGAGTACTCATTTGGCACATGAGTAACTCTTGGAAAAATTAGAATCCTAGTGCAGTTCGCATCGAATAAAGCCGAGTTGCCTCCATCTATAGTGAGGAAGCTGGGCGTCAAAATTCTCTTGGCAATTACCTTCTCCGATAGTGGTGCCCCATGAAAGAACGATTGCCGTTTTCTGGGAGTGCACCAGGTCTGCAAATGGTTAGCAGCCAATACGCAGCCCTGTTTAGAACAAACAAACATGATGACTAGTATATTTACATGAGCATCAGCTGCAACGATCTGAGGACTCTTAAAGTTAGGAAGGTAAAGAAGTATATTAATAAGTTGCTTATTGTTTTTGAGAAAAAAATCCTGAATTTTGTCCATAGTGTAACCTAGAAATTGAACCTTATTTGTATTTTTTAAAACTGAAGTAATTTATTGTATTAAAACTCCATTTGATAAATTACAAAATTTGCTATTTTTCACAGGTGATGCCAGTTATACATATAGAACTGATGATGACTTTATTATTGCTTTCCTCCGTACAAGAAAATTCAATTGTGAAAAAACTTTTAAGATGATGAAAAACTACGTGAAATTCAGAGAAGAAATTCCAAGTTTCTTCCCTAATCCAACTGCCATTGAGAAGATATTGCGAACTAACATTATCAGCTTTCTTCCACACCGTGATCATCAGGGACGAGCGATCCATGTAGCCAAAATAGGTATAACTTTACTTTATCTCTGAGTTATGCATAATATCTAAACTGTTTTTTTTACACAACTTATTGATGTTAATTTCTGCCGCGAGCATGTCCGGCAAAAAACAGAAAAGTTTCCCGCCAAGAGCCAGTTACTTTCCTGAAATTAACCTCAAGCATTTCTTCAGAATTCAGAGATATTCTCAACAAAATACAGTTAAAAGTGTAGAATAAGTCAGAGCTCTTTAAAAAATAAAAGATTTGTTCATAGTAAAAGGCATAAACCTTACTGATTTGTCAGGTACGTTCCTAAAGCATTCATCAAATATGGCTGAAGGTAAAGCAGCATTGCAAGCAAATACCGAATAATTTGCTCTCGGAACGCCGCTGGAAAGAAATGCTTGGCGCTTCGGAATTTTCTCAGTATAACCCTGTTAGAGACATTTCGAGAGAAAGCTAGAAATATTTATATGAGATTTTGAGTATCAAAACCTGAGCAATACATGGATTTGCAAGAATTTTTTCCTCTCTCTTAATTTGATTATGTTTTTGGCTGTTACTATCAGGCTATATAAGGGCGATTTTCCATAAACTCGTCATTTATCATACGGAATCTGTCCGGCATGTTTTTTTTTAAATGTTCGTATAATACTATTGCTCTAGAAATGAAATCTGAAAACTAAAAAAAAGTAAGAACTGTGTATTTTCACTAGCGTAATATTTGCAAAACAGCATAATTTGTTACGAAACTATTCATACATGTAGACACAAATCATAGACATAATAAATAATATGGTTCACAATTAAACAAATTAACATTCATAAAATCACTTACCAGAGGACTGTTTTCGCAGCGACCACGGTGCATACTTTCATCACAAATGGGGCTCTGAAACTAAACAAAGTGGCAGTTCTCAGCACAATTTCGACAAATTCACACTGATTATGTTAAACCTCATGCCAAAAAACATTTGCAAGAATAATAGATGTTTTTTATTGCAGCTTTGAATTTGTGGAAATGGTTTGAAAAACTCCGGACAAAACTTACATGGCAATATTAAGTTTTAGAAATATGGTAATTAAACCTTGTTTCATAAAAAAAAATATATAGTTGCGTTATTCTATTTTAAGATAAAAATTGCAAACATTTATATAGGGGAATGTGGGACAAAGTGAAATAGCGGGGCAAAGCTAAAACTGCATAAAACTCCATGGAATGTGTGTAAAGAGCAAAAATGGAATTTAATAGTTCTTTAAAGGGAAATCTTGCGTGTTGCAGTGGATACCCGCACATGTGGGTATCGAGGGAAATGAGTGCGCGGACGCCCTGGCCAAAGAGGCACGTAGTCTTAACCAACCTCTCTCCACCATCACACTTGCAGATGCGAATGCAGTGGCAAGATGCAGAATTTTAAACCAGGCCTTAAAGAAACCATTGATAACCGACTTCGACGTTCCTAGAAATATTACAACCACAATCGCCCGTCTCAGAACAGAACATTATAAAGGAATGAAAATGTTTCCTGACGGGACAAGGACTTATCCTTTCTGCAGGAACTGCCCAGACACCCAACTCACACCAAGACACATCTTCGAATGCCCAAGCATTACTGCAGAGATCTTGAAACTCGGTTTGCTACCAGATAGAGATCTCCTGCAAGAGACCCTCTACAGTCCTGAGGCACCGAAGTTAGCGGCTACGGTCCTTCGGACCTTCGACAATATTTAGCACAATCCGTAGACACGACATCATCACACGACATCATCAATAGTTCTTTAGAGTGAGAAAGAAACACTTCAAATAATTACACCCCTAGTTTGTCACGAATCAATGAAAAAAAAAAAAATGTTTTGCAATGATTCATCTTCTAAACATTCAATTTTAACATCATTCAGTGTATTACTTACTAAATATCGCTATCCGATTGCATCGGGGTTAGAAACTAATCTGGAGAACGTTGTATTCAAGTGCTTCTTTGCATAACTAAAAAGGATTATGTTATTTTTAATATGCTTTTATTAGTTTCACATGTGGGTTTGCTTGTATGTATGCATGTATGTATGTATGTATGTATGTATGTATATATGTATGTATGTATGTATGTATGTATGTATGTATGTATGTATGTATGTATGTATGTATGTATGTATGTATGTATGTATGTATGTAACTCTGAATAAAAGATGAAATTCACGTTCTTTACAAAAATAAAAGTAATATATTTAATAATATTATTAATACTAAAGGCTAAACTATATTATTACATGTTGATGTATTTATTATAAGTGTTTCAGTTGTTTATGTAACTCTGAATAAAAGATAAAATCCATGCTCTTTGCAAATATAAAAGTAATATATTTAATACTATTATTAATACTAAAGGCTAAACCATATTACATGCTGATGTATTATTAGTGCATGCAAACTTAGCGGGTTCAGTAGTTTTGAAAAATCTTCCTTTTAGTTTGATTAACTCTAAAAGCGTATTTCTTAGTTTTTTTTAAAACTATATTTAGGATTAGTCATTCATGAGAACAGTAGCGATGGTTATGTGAGGCTAAGGATTGAACTCTTTTTGAGCTAGAGACACAACTTTATGACTGGTTATGACTAAACACAGAAAAGTTACGGATATTTTTAATTTTTTGCAGGTTTGTGGAATCCCGACGAGCTGTCTGTTTACAACCTAGTAGGAATCTCGGATACCCTGACTGAATATGTTCTTCGCAATCCTGTGACACAGATTAATGGTGTGATTGCCATTTGGGACGTGGCTGAATTATCTTTTAAACAATTCTTACAATTAAGTTCACCAAAACTTGCACGGTCATTTATTAAGATGGTCCAAGTTAGTATACTGTCTTTTAACAATAATAACTGCTTTGTAATCATGTAAGGGAGCATCTGCCGTGCTAAGCGCAAAAGTGGTATCTGCAGTCGAGGTCAAACTGAGATAAAACTGTTTAACCCTCGTGGGTTCCTTGGGGTCATATGTGACCCCAATGTAATTTCTGTTTAATATATCTTGTTAATCAACCATTTGTTTTTAATGGTATTTTGTGGCTTTTATTCTTCTAGTTTTCTATTCAAAATAATGCTATTATTGTGTTTTATTTTTCCCGAATTGCATTTTTTGCACACAAGACCCTTGAGGTCACTTCCCCAGAATGCCAAAAAAAAGAGGACGTTGCAACTTTTGTCCAAGAGAACTGGACAGAAAATGCATCGAAAAGTGTCATAAGTGTTTGAAATTCACTTGCAAAAAATCATGTTTTTCTTGTCTGTAACAGTTGTAAATAAATCTACAGTTATTGTAAGCTTTGCACTAAAATTTTAATTTTTAATGCATAAACTAAATTTTACTTTGATTGTGTCTTTTTATTTTTATTTTTTTAGCATTAAAAAGTGAGTGAACTTAAATAATGCATGTAACATTCAATAATCATAATAAATTAATTAAAGGAAGGATTGGGGTCGTTTATGACCCCAAGGGTCTGGAGTGTAACTGAAATGGGAGGGACCTAAGAGGGTTAAAGTTTTGCGACACCATGTATTTAGATGAAGCTTTTCAGATTTTTTTAAAAATATGGCCCGTTCTCAAATGACCATACAATTTTGCATTTTGGTGAAATACGTAAATACGTTACAAAGAGTCACCTGGTGGCGAGAACTCAATTTTTTTTTTAAACGTGCAGATACGACTTTTGTGCTTACACTGTAAAAAAATCAGGAAGATTTTATGGTAAATGTTACTGTAAAATGTAGCGTTTACAGTACAGAAAATTTTTACAGTAAATTGTACCGATAAAAAAATTGCGATTGCAGCGCCAATTGATCACCATGTGACTTACTGAGCGATGCAGATGACACGTGACACCTTATTTCTACTCTCCTAATGTGTCTCATCTGGTACCGTGGATAGTAAAGCAGTGTGTAAAAATTGGTTCGATCATTGTCGTCGATCTTGCGGTTTTTAATTCTCATTTTCTCTTCCGTAAAATTTTACAGTAAACAAATATTTTACGGTAAAAATTACTGGCAACATGGATGCCAGTAACTTTTACCGTAAAAATTCAGGAAAATTTTAACAGTGTAGCACGGCAGAGTTCCGTTTAGTCTTAAGTTTGGTCTGAAGCTGTACTGAGAGCCCCCACATACCGAAACTTAAATTCCTTTGGAATCTTTCTATACAAAAAGTCTTCAACTGGTGTTTCACCGGCCCCTAAGTTTCCTTGGAGTTTTGAGAATAGTTTCACAAGAGATTATTAATTGCCTAATCAAAGAAAAGCTGTATTCGCAAAATGGAGACGCCTGGGATCTCTTCCTCGCTACGCTGCGATTCGTGATAAAAAAAGATAATTTTTACACAATCCGTTTCATCCCGTATCCGAGAATCATTCTAATACAGCTCCTTAAGTCGCCGATATCTTTCTCGATTTTTAAGAAATTCAACTGGAATTATTTTCCTAAGTTGCCACATACACTTTTTGGCTGCAAGATTATGAAGATTATAAACTGCTGTCTTTTGCATATGTGTATTGAAAAATTAGTTGCTTTAAATGTTCATACATTAATTAATAAACTTTCAATATCTTTATTCCATATTTTAGTATAATGTTTCTCTTGTATGCTTTCAAATTTTCTGAAAGCATTCTAAAGGTTGACGAAAACCTTTGCGTGCATGAGTCAAAAACCGGGTAATGGAAGTGAAATTTTTGAAATAAAAATCGCTTATATATTCGTAAATATAAGTGACACGTTTAGGAAATTTCATAAAATAATTGTACGTAAAAAAACTAATTTATGAAATTTAAAACTTATTCCAAGTTAGTTACGATGATGAATGATAAGAAAACTTTTTTGTGTCGTCAATTGTCGTTGGTCCTCTGCCTAAATGAATGAGAGATTTTATTTTTTATTGAAAACTCTCAGCTGAATGTGATTTTTACTAGACAAATATTGGTCTCACGTTTTGAGAAATTCGCAAAATTGTGAATGTTTGAAGGTGTCCGAATACTGTTGGAGTCTAGAATCTAGATTATATAACCAAAAGTATTCGGATACCTTTAAGCATTCATTTTTCTGGAACAAAATATCTACTTGTCTACTTATTTTAAAACACAAACGAATCCAAGTCTTGAACTTTATGAAAATTTTATTCTGCGAGAATTATTTAGGAAATGTTTTCGACATCCTCAAATATTCTATCGAACTATGGCTTACAATTTTTTTTAACAACTAGTAAAAAATCGGCATTTGTTTTCTGTTCTTTTACTTTTCTTACACAAGACAATGTATCAAATAACTTGCTGAGAAACAGTCTCTTTCTTTCTTTATTTTTCTTTACTTATTAATTTATTTTTTGCGATGATCTTCATGTTGCGAAATGTTAATAAAATATTGACATAAACTTTTTAATTATTTTTCATTCCTACCCAGGCATGTTATGAGCAAAAAAGTTTTGGCTTGAGTTCTTACCAATAGCGTACATAGACTTAGGTGTACCCCCCACCTTCCATAAAATTTGTAAGTGCACCCACCATCCCCTGTTAAACTACAAAAAAATGTTTTTCCCGTGCGTAGTGCTATTTTCCTTGATCGTGCGCCCTCAAACCTCGCCCCCCCCTCTCCTACGCACGTGGGGGATGCGGGGTGCTATCTGCGCCACTGAGAAGTTCTTATTAAAGCTATGTTGTATATATAGATCAAGTTGCTTGAGAAACATCAAACTTGCACCAGATACTTGCCTCAATCACAAGTATTTTAAACCTGTGCATTTAATCAGAAATCTTTGAGCGCTACGAATCTTTGAGGGATGGAGGGAGCGCTATCCCTCGGCTCGATAGAAAATATGTAATTCAAATTAACACGTGATTTAAACTGCATTTCACAAAAGAGAGCCTATATGGACTGACATTTAATTTCTTCATAGGATCGTATACCTGGTCGCTTTAAAGGTGTTTACATCATTAACTGCCATAAGCTATGTGTCACATTATACACCTTATTTTCCTGTTTTATAAAGGAGAAATTTCACAAAAGAGTAAGTAATTTTAATTTTATAATAATTTTTTTTACATTACAGTTACTTTTCTCGGTGCAGTAAAGTATTTACAGGGTGACTAGTAATAATGCGCTAATGTTAAAAATTAATTTCTTGAAAATTATTGATTTAAAAGATTTTATTTACATTCAAAATCAAAATAAAATGCATGGAAATTAGTTTAATACATGTTCGATGCATGTTCCGTCCATAATACATGTTCCGTCTCTGGCTGCAATACAGCACAAACGAATAGCGAAATTCTACATTACTTGCTGAAGAATCAAAGTTTCAGTGCTTTTAATATGGTGCACTTTTGGATCAAACAATTGATTGTCAACACGCTCGGATCTATTGTCTTAAGCATATAAACTCAGTAGCAAATTTCTTTGAGTTAAAATTGGGCTGCTGTTGTTCAATTAATGTTGTCGTTCATTTTTACAAATTGTTTTCATTTTATCAATGTTTCAGTTTTTTTTTTTTTCTTTTTTCAAATAAGAAATTGGAGCCCTCAGTTCCAACAGTGCCAAAAAGTTGCCTCGTGGTATCCTTAGAGCGTGTGCACATTTTTATTGATTTTGGTCAATGTCCGATCATTATACAAAATTCAGTTACTTCATCGTTTATTAGTTTTTTTCTAAAATAGGAAGTTGGATTCCTTCGTTCCAATCGAGCCGAAAATTTGAGCACGGTCTATGGATACCATGTGGGAACTTTTCACTATTATTGGAACTAAGGATTTCAATGATTAAAAAAAAAACATGTATTGAAAAACATTTTGCATAAAGAACGGTCCTAGACGCAACTGAAAAAAATAAAAAAAACCTCAGATTAACAAAATTTCGCACACAGACTAATAAGACTGACTATAAGGCAACTTGTCTGCACTCTAAGAATTTCAATTTCTTATTAAAAAAAATATTGAAAAAATAGTAAAATTTACAAATCTTGCATGATTAACGGCCTTATAAATATTAATTTAGATTTTAAGCAAAGAAAAAAAAAAGCACAAATTCTAACTTGTGGGAACTTTTCTGAACTATTGGAAATTTGATATAAAAAAAAAGTGTTTTTCGCTGCATTGTACTGTACAGCAGCAATATATCTTTTTCATGCCAGTTTTTGTGGAAACGTGTGTGTGAAAAATGAAAAGTTTGAAATTTGTTTCTTGTAACTAATATTTCTTTATTATTATGTTTTCATCAACAGGTGAAATGTTTAAGCAGTGATCTATCAGAGCTTCATAAATACATTGATCCCGCCATTTTGCCGATTGAATGGGGAGGAATTCAGCCAAACTACGATTGCAATGACCTCGTGGACAAAATACTGGAAAGAAAATGCTATATACAATAAGATAACCTGAAGTTTTCATGTAAAAGAAAGAAGCGCAAAAGAAAAAGTTTTAACTAAAATGAATTCTGTTTCGCATGCAATAATTTTCATCAATAAAAAATATTTATTGCAAACTAGCAATTCCGAAGTCAGAATTAATTTTCAGAGGGAGGAGTGGCGGCGTACCCAATACCGGTATACCGAGTACCGGTATTTCGAGTTGCTTAGCAATTTCGTAATATCGGTGTTCTCTGAGGTAAAATGCCTGTATTTTCGGCATGAGATGCAAATAATGAATAATTTTGAACACCCTAATTTAAACAAGTTTCAATTTAATTTACTAGCTATCTGCTATTTGAAATGTGCATTTCTTTTTGGATGAAACAGTACCAAAATCAATCTGTTGATGTAGAACAAAAAACACGAATTAGTGGAATGCCAGCAATTAAAAGCAGCGGGGGAAAAAATACAAAATGATGTTTTCATTACTAGTTGGTTTGATAAATCACATTTCCTTGCTTTTACGTTGACCAAGTTTTTATTTTTTCCACTTCCTTAAATTCAAGTAAAAGTGATGTTACTTAAGAAGAAGCTGTATCGTTACTAAAAAACTTTATAGAAACCAAGTTTCATAGAGATTTTCTACTAAACAGAGCAACAGAGCTGAAAGAGCCCGAAGAATAGCGTTATAACAGTTTCATTCTTTAAAAATGGTATAAAAATCATCTATTGCAAATAAAAAAAGAAAAATCTCTTAATGTCTTGACTCAATTCTGTTTATACAGATTGACGGAACAATACAATTTGACATAACGGAAGAAAAGTTCTACAACATAAAGAGATAAATTTCTAGGCTCGTTATTAAGGAAGGTCAGGAGGGCAATTGCCGCCCCACTCTCCTTGGTTTTGAGAAATTAATGTATTTACAAATTAGTGGGCTCGGTTTTTGTTGATATTTGGCATAATTTGCATTAAATTCATACCTTTCGGTCCTCATGGAAAAATTCGAAATAACGGGCCATTAAATAACATCCAGGGCTATAGCGGAGGTTTTTCTTTTCTTTTTTGTACCTAAGCAACCTTTTTTAAAAAATATATCGTGCGTCTTCTAAATCGATTGGTCAAAAAACTATATTTTAAAGAAAATTTTATGTTTTATCGGTAAAATATTTAATAATTTCTAGTGTGAACACAAAGCCAAGAATTTCGAGCAAAATCCCCAGAACCCAAGGTTTCTATTAAAAATCCAAATCCTGGTACCCAGATCGCACAATTTGAAAAAGAAAGAAAACAATTGTCATATGGTGACAAAGTTTACGTTACTGATTTATCGTTTTGAGAATCATTGTTTTTTTTGTAATTGAGCTCATGCGTATACAATTATTTAAGCGCCGCTTTTTCCCGGAAGACGCAAAAACTAGATTAACAATAACGATTAGTTAATAATAGAATCTTGAATCTACCAGAAATCGACTGAAGAGAAAGAAATACCTAAAGCAAACGTCTTAAAAGCAATTTACGACAAAATTTTCCTTACTAATATCAAATTGGAAAGGAAACTATTTTCATCAATTTGACCAGACGGAAAGTTTAGACATGCAAACACTTGTGACTTTTTTTAATTTTAATTTCTGTTTTTTTATTGTTATCTAAGTAGTTGTTAACCTTGAGTGTCTTCGATAATATGAAGTTGTGTTGCATAAAGCTTTGCTGATTGTTCAAATATTTTTATCAAAGCAAATACCACGTATTTAGCTTCAAAAGAAATAAGCACTGGTATATACTAAAAATGAAGCTTGAACCACAGGTACGTTTTTTGTTTAATATAGTAGCTTTTTTTTAATTTAAAATATATGACAACATATTCGTTATAATTTGATAACCGAATTGTTTTTTGTTTAATTTGAATTCTTTCTGTTGATTTATTTTGTTAATATTCTGTGGATTTGTATTTTTGTATATTTTTATTGAATGTAACCTTTCACGGAATACATTTTGTAGGTCAAATATTTTTTTCCTATGTTTCCTGCATTTTTAATTTCTATAGTGAAGTTATAAGTTCACTGACTTACTTACCAAAAAATAAATAAATAATAATAATAATATTTTTTAAATTCTTCCTTTTCTTTTGTTCCTTTCTTTTTTTCATGTTTTTCTATTTCTTTCTTTTGTTGCACATTTGAGCATTTCCACGCAACATGGGAACTCGGTGTTAAAAAAAATATTAAAAAATTGTCTTAATTTTTTTTTTGTACGTTCTCAATCTTGATTGAAGTTTACAAATTAGAATAAGGTAACTTCAGGTGAACCATTTTCTTTTTGTAAGAGAACTTGTTCTATGAGTTCACAATCTCGGGAAAGTCTCTCTCTGCTAGACACAACTTTAAACGAGCATATTTTAGCCCGTTTCCACAATTTAATTGTATTTTTTCCTGACAGATTTATTTAAAAAAACAATTATTAATAGTAAATTTTGAAATTTATTTTTAAAATATTTTTTTAAAGTAGCTTTTAAAACATTAAATTTTATGTAACGTGAGTCACTGAAACGTGAAAACTTTATTTTTTTTTAAATATTTCTAAATTTTATAACTTATAAATAAAAAAAACCTTTCCTGTTCCTCTTACTCATGTATATTACAAAAAAGAAATTATATGCCAATTTATATTTTTTTGCTTTTTTATTCATAAAATAAGGATATTTATTTTGTAACGTGAGTCACGCAGAAAGTGAGCTATAGCCAATAAAAGATAATATTAACTTCTTAAAAGTATTTAATGTACTCTAACGGGTACTTTAGGGTCTAAAGAGAGGATTAGCACCTATACACACCTATATACAGGGTGTCCACTCCAATCGTGGACCAATAGCTAATTTCTAAACCGTTAGAGATAAGCATATAGTTTATTTAGGAAAAAATCTCCAAATAACGAAAGGAATTTTGGGTCCATTCAATGTTTTTCAAAAAATCAAATTTTGAAAGAATTACGAAATTTAAATTTTTATACAGCCCCCGAGTCCTATCAATCATATTTAGCAAAACATTCTTGACACTGTAACGTTTAAAACTAAAAAAAAATCACTCTTCTACCACAAAAATTGACCGAGTTATGACGTTTTGAAAAATCAAGATTTTGAAGGATTTCGCAAACGGTCCTTTAAGTGATCTCTCGATGACGTCATAAAACAATGCAAAATTTTGATTTTTCAAAACGTCATAACTCGGTCAATTTTTGTGGTAGAAGAGTGATTTTTTTTTAGTTTTAAACGTTACAGTGTCAAGAATGTTTTGCTAAATATGATTGATAGGACTCGGGGGCTGTATAAAAATTTAAATTTCGTAACTCTTTCAAAATTTGATTTTTTGAAAAACATTGAATGGACCCAAAATTCCTTTCGTAATTTGGAGATTTTTTCCTAAATAAACAATATGCTTATCTCTAACGGTTTAGAAATTAGCTATTGGTCCACGATTGGAGTGGACACCCTGTATATTAATAATACTGATGAAATTAAAAATAAATAGCATAATTTTAATTTGTTTACTTTTTATAATCTTGTAATTAGTGCAAGGCTCCCTGTTTTGGTTCTCAGCTTTCCGATTTGTAGTATGTGTTTATGCACGCACATATTTTTCTTCCTTATCTAAGAAAGGTTTTTCATTCCAGTAAAAGAAATTTGTAAAATAAATGACGAGTTACAGCAGAATGACAGAATAGGTGCCGAGAAAAATTGGAGCAAGAAGGAAAGTACAGTGAATGTAAACAGAAACATTGCTTCTGGATAAAAGAATGTCTAACAAAAAAGTAGAAGAGCAAAGATGTTGTCTATAACAATTCAATATAAGCTGAAAAATAAACATATAAAACTTTTAAGGGAAATTTTGGCTAAAGTCAAACTTCTTAAATATCGCTTCGACAAGTATACAAATGTGTAAATACACTAAGGAAGACTTGCCAAAATAATTTTTTAAACTTTCGCCAAAGCAAGGCGAAATTCAGTCGATTCACCTCGCAGCTAAACTGTAGTCACAAGTGAGTTACTCATCAGTAAATGTAATATATATTTGAAAAGAATATTTCAGTGCCTACCAAACTCATCCTGAAAAAATTATTTATCCCAGGAAAATCTAAACGAAATTTAATATTTTTATAAAAGGAAGAATTCAAACAGATTAACTTGAGCGAGGAAAAAAAAATTATAAAATTGGAAAATAAGAGAAATTTTAAAAAACATGGTCAACATCTCACTTGCTCTTATTTGAGATGTTTAAAATCTAATTATTCATCAGTAGTGGATGAGAAAAGTAAGTACTTTGAAGAGCCTACTTTTGAAAGGCAGTCAACTAATTTTACAGTCATTATGCAACATTAAATGTTATGATTGGTATCAGATGAAATGTAATGGTGTGTAGTATCCTGTAGAGTCCAGGAGATCGGACATAGGCTATAATTTATGTGCGTCAGTTACATAGATAGAAAAAATGTCTATATTAACTTCGACCTTTTTACGAAGCCTTTTTGGCATCTCCATGGCTGAGCGACATAAAGCACACGTTCTGGCAGCTTCCGGAGCGCTGTAAACAGGTTATAAGTTAGCTATGCGTTAAGTGTTATTTGACTTTTTTGTGAAATAAATTATAAACAAACGCGTTAACTTCCTTTGAAATTTATATGTTATGAAGTCTGTCAGGAACGGATTGCCACATAAGAGCATTTAACGACTCAGAGGCTGAGAGGTACGAAAGCGCTTGTGTGAATCACACTCAAAATATTGATTAACTTAATTAGTGACTACAGAATGAACTTTATTTTCGTATGCATCAAAACTTAGAAATATATTTTACTAGCTGACCCGGCGAACTCTGTTCCGCCTTAAAGGCAATAAATAAGCAAATTTTTGAATTTATTAAGTTTTTTATTATTAGAAAATACAAAAAAAAATTAAGTACCTACATTAATCATTCATTATTGTTTCTGTATTTCAGTACATAGGATGCTCTTCACTTAAGTACCTTGTGATACTCAACATTTTTGTTTTATTATCAGGCGCAAAAACAAACAACGGAGATGGTCTTCCGGCCCGTGAACATGCCACATATAATTGACCATGGGAAAAACAGTGATGTTTTAGATTCAAACCACAAACTTTTAAGGATTGGCCTTGTGATTTGTTGAAGGTCATGACAAATGCAAGACGGTTCGGAAATTGTAGTCTTTTAAATTCAAACGGCATATCGGTTGGGATCATCGGGATCCTCAGGAATGAGCAATCGTTTCTGACAGCTTATCACATATAAATTTCAAGAGAAGTAACGCGTTTGTTTGTAATTTATTTCACAAAAAAGTCAAATAACACTCAACGCATAGCTAACTTACAACCTGTTTACAGCGCTCCGGAAGCTGCCAGAACGTGTGCTTTATGTCGCTCAGCCATGGAGATGCCAAAAAAGGCTTTGTAAAAAGGCGAAGTCAATAAGACATTTTTTCTATCTATGTAACTGACACACATAAATTATAGCCAATGTCCGTCTCCTGGCTCTAAGCTACCTACCCACCAATTTTTAGCCATATCGGTACAGCCGTTCTTGAGTTATAAATAGTGTAACTAACACGACTTTCTTTTATATTTATATAGAAGATAGAGTAGTAGTAAGAAGAACAACCTCTTTAACTGCAGTCCAGGAGCTATCACACCAAGCGCTTTCTACCTCTCAGCCTCTGAGGCGTAAAAGCTCTTAAGTGGCAATCCGTTCCTGACAGCTTATAACATATAAATTTCAAGGGAAGTAACGCGTTTGTTTATAATTTATTTCACAAAAAAGTCAAATAACACTTAACGCATAGCTAACTTATAACCTGTTTACAGCGCTCCGGAAGCTGCCAGAACGTGTGCTTTATGTCGCTCAGCCATGGAGATGCCAAAAAAGGCTTCGTAAAAAGGCGAAGTCAATAAGACATTTTTTCTATCTATGTAACTGACGCACATAAATTATAGCCTATGTCCGTCTCCTGGCTCTAAGCTACCTACACACCAATTTTTAGCCATATCGGTACAGCCGTTCTTGAGTTATAAATAGTGTAACTAACACGACTTTCTTTTATATATATAGAAGATTCCATGAAAAGTAGTTTTTAAATTTTATTATTCTGAAAGAGCAGAAATCTTAGGTTTTTAGTTATCCAAAAAACTTGAGTTCCCTTTTTTTTTTTTTTGTAACGGTGAGTCACGATGTTACATTAAGGTCGAAACACCATCTATTTCTGTTAAAATTTAAAATGCTGACATTTATAGGTTCTCACTGCATCCCAGATGACTGTCAACAGCTTTATTTAAATCAGGCATGGTATTTCTTTAATATAAGATAAAATTTACTTTTGTAAAATCACGTCAAATGGTAACGTGTTTCACGTGGAATTGCCCATTTATTAATTTATATTCTTCTTAAAAAGAGAAGAAAACTGTAATTTTATTAATACTGTTTTTTCAAAAAAAAAAAAACTTATTGTTAATTTTTAAATAGGAGTTATTAATGCTTAATAAGAAAAAAGTTATGATAACCACCATACATTCGCTTGAAAATTTAATATATTATTTAGAAACGCTTCTGTTACTGACTAGGTTATGAATACGAATAAATAACTAACGAATTTTCACGAATTAATAACTAAAGAATGAATCTTTTTTTAACAAGTGAATCCGATCCCCCCCCCCTCTTTTTAGTAGGGGAAGGGGGCTTTTTCATAACAATAAAAAAAATTTCAAGTTTGAAATTTCAATACAGGGGAGAGTTTTGACAACACGAGTCTACAATTTTTTTTTCTTCACGTGATAAAAAAATATCTGATTGTGGAAAAATTATTTGTTGCACTTAAATATGTCAACAGTTTTTCTCCACCATCCACAGATTTCTGTGGCTTACAATTGAAGTTTGAAAGAAATGTAAATATGCAGTTTAATTTTCTTTGTTTTTTCTGGATTCACAGGAAAGCGAATTAGCAAAATCCAATTTGGCAGATATGTATTTTTTCCCTAACACTCAAAGTTTCAAACTTGGCGAGATTTGGCAATTTTTGTTTCGAAATTCTTTCAGTAGTAAAAAATCTGAACCAAAATGTCTGATTCGTGACTCATCTTCTATATGAGTCATTCCATGGCAAGTGAACCAGTGGTCCCCATCCAACCATCTCCGATTTGGATTAGATTTTACAGAGTTGTAGACATACTTATGAAACTAACCTGGGCAAATTTTTAGCTTCTAAGATCCAAATCTGGAGGACCTAGGATTCCGCAAAAAAATGTAGTCCAAATGCCGAATCAGCTTTGTGAAACGAGTTGCAATGTTTAGGTTAAGGTTGTGGAAAATTTTGTCATATTGGAAGCCTAATTTTTTTGGAGCTTTCAGTACTTTGGTTTGTAAATACTCTCCAGTACTTTTTGTGAGATTAAGCTTTTAGATTTTGTGCATGTAAACAAAAAATCTAATAATCTAATCGGTTTGTCATCTTCCACCTTTTTTCGTCAGTAACATTAAAAAGAACAGATTTTTTCCTATCAGAATGAGTTTTTTTTTCGATGGTGTTCTTTCAGATAAAGATGAAAAAATTAGCTTGAAGTTCTGTTAGTTGTAAATAATTTACATAATTAGGTTAAGAATGCAGAAAGATTTATTACGCTAGAAGCCTGAATTTTCGGGAACTTAAAGTACATTTGGTTGTTAATAGGCTCTAATAGTTATGTGAGTTTAGCTTTTGTGTAACATATATGTAAAGTATTGACAATTCCTGTTTGAAAAAAGCTTGTTTTCAATGCACTGTAGGTTCAGGTCAAACTCGTCACCGTCCATTATCTTTTCGTTAGTACCACTAAAAAGAACAATTTTTTTTTCCTGTCAGAATATTTATACTAACAGCCAAACGTGCTTTAAGTTCTCAAAAATTCAGACTTCTAGTGTTATAAATTTCTCTTCATTCTTAGCCTAATTATGCCAGTTCTTTATAACAGACATTATTTCAAGCTAATTTTTTATCCTTATCTGAAAGAACTCCATCGAAAAAAAAACTCATTTCGATAGGAAAAAATCTGTTCTTTCTAATGGTGATAACGAAAAAATGGTGGAAGGTGACAAACCCTGAGCTATAGCGAGTTGAAAATAAGCGATTTTTCATGAGAGGGATTTTAATTGACACTTTGGATGACAATATCTTTTACAAAAATGAATATTAAAGTTTTGCAGCTGCAAAACATTAATAAAAAGTATTTGGACAACACTGCCGTGGGCAGGTAAAGGGCAGTAACTGCAAAATTTTCGATTTTCATTTTTTTGCATTTTTGAAATCTATGTTACATTAGTTTTATGGTACAAGCATCTTTTTTTGGTTTCCGATGAAAAAAACTGTTTTTTAACCAATGGTAATTAGCAGTAACTGCATTTTTCGTTACGATGGGCAGGTAAACGGCAGTATCTACATGTCTGCAGGATGAACATAATATGAATCGCTGTGCAAAACTTGCATCAAGCCGCAAAAGCCGTTTTCTTTTGTACCTAAACTGATCGAAAGTAGGGGTGCCCTAATGGGAGGTCACGGGAGGTCATTGGTTGCACTTGAATGTTCCCAGGGGGGTGTTTTATTAATTTTTGGGGTGAATCAGTGTTAATATCAATGCAGACTTGAGTGATATAAATTGGCATTACCACTTGGCGATATATCGCCAAGCTTTTGGTCGCCAAGTGCTTGTCGCCAACTTGGTGAAATATCGCCAAATTGGCGACAAATTTGGCGAAAAAAATTATTTTATGAGTTAGGGTTCAATTTAGCTCTATTGGCGGTATTTTGCGAAAAATCCACTGAATGATGCTAAAATCGGCGATATTTAGAAAATGAATCGTTGTAAATCATTTTTTGCATTATTCGTGGTACATTAGGGGCGTAAATGTTTGAATTGTTATCTTGCTTATTCCAAGCACTATTTAAACACTTAAGGCATCTACTAAGAAATTTACACGTAAAAGGAAGTAGTGTGGGGTCCATACCAGGTTTTTTTCTTTCAAATAAAGTTTCTCTCCACTAGCAGACAATATTTTTCACGATTTCAAAGATACACAAGCCAAACTTGGCAGACGACAAACAAAAATGCAGCAATGAAATGATTTTATTTACATTGTTTTGTTTTCTTTTAATTACAGTTGCTTTCATACTAACAGACGATAGTTTTTGCAGTTTAATCCCTAGCTGTTTTAATAGTGCTATAAAAAAAAAATCGTCAGCACAACAAGCATTTCAAGCGCTCTTTTTCTCAAAGTGATTTCTTGTTTTGATGCAAAGTACAAAGCATTAACTGATTTGTAGTAATTTTAAAACATCTGATGTGAACGCCACACTACTTCCTTTTACGTTTAAATTCCATAATAAATACCTCAAGTGTTAAAATAGTACATTAGAGTGAGCAAGATAACAATTCAAACATTTACACCCCCAGTTTGTCACGAATCAATGCAAAATATTGTTTTACAATGATTTATTTTCTAAATATCGCCAATTTTAACATGATTAAGTGATTTTTTCGCAAAATGTGCCCAATAGCGCCAAATTGAATCCAAAATTTAAAAAAAAAATCATTTTTTCACCAAATTTGTCGCCAACTTGGCGGCAAACACTTGGCGACCAAAAGTTTGGCGATATATCACCAAGTGGTTGTACCAAATCATATCACTCAATCTGCATTGAAATTAACATTGATTTACCCCACAAAGGGCTAAAAGACCCCCTTGAGAACATTCGAATGCAACCACAAGGGGAGGTGCACAACTAGACCACCCTCAGAGCCTACATACCAAACTAGAAGCTTCTACGGCGTATAGTTTTTGAGTTATGCGACATACATACATACGCACATACATAGAAACATACGTACGTACATACGTATATACAGACGTACATACAGACCTTACGAGAAAACTCGACGTAATTAACTGGGGCATGGTCGAAAAGGATATTTCGGCTGTTTATATGTTAGTAGGTACATATGCACGTGCTGATAGGTCGAAACAACTACTCAACATTCATTCGGGGGTGAGCAAAATCAAAATTTAGCCTTAATTTTGAGTGAAATTTTCTTTGTGATCACATGACTTCCTTTATTAAGTAAAAGGAAGTAAAAATGGCTGAAGAATCATCAAGTTTTGCTTCATATTTTGCATAATACAATACAGTTTCATTATATTTTTTAATTATATTTCGCGTTCGTTTACATTAAATCTATATCAAGTGGATGCACGGTATTTATGTATATTTTTAAATAAAACATATCATTCACAATGCAATAATATATTTCGTAATAACATATCTACTCCGCATGTTGTCGAATATGTAAATGCTGGACATTTAGTAGCATACTGTGCAGTTACTGCCGACTGCCAGTCAATCCCGCAGGACAATTAGAGTGAAAAGGGCAGGTAAACGGCAGTATCTGCTTTACCTCTCTCTGCGCTTGCAAAATCAGAATTCAATCGATTACCCAAAAAATATATCGGTATAAACATATAGTATCGCCTATGTTCGAAGTTCAATGTTTTATGGGTGTTTGTGGGAAATCAAAAACGCGTTTCTTCAAATATCTCGAAAACTCATTTTTGCAGATACTGCCGTTTACCTGCCCACGGCAGAATAGAACTACGAAATATAACCTTTGAATTTTTTGTTTTTGTTAAAAATTTATGACAACCTGAAATTCAGGAAAATAAATTGCCCATCTCGTTTTTTCGCAAGTTTACATACGTGCTACACAGAATCTAATGAGCTCAATCTCACAAAAAATACTGGAGAGTAATGACAGCCAAAAGTACTTTAAACTACAAAAATATTAGGCTTCCAGTGTAATAAAATTTTCTGCAGCCTTAGCCTAATTATGCCAATTCTTAATAACAGACAGTATTTCAAGGTAATTTTTTCCTCCTTATCTGAAAGAACACTATCGAGAAAAAAAAACTTCTTTCGATAGCGAAAAATCTGTTATTTCCAATGGTGCCAACGAAAAAACGGTGAAAGGTGACAAACTTGAGATATAGCGAGTTGAAAATAGGCGATTTTTCATAAGAAGGATTTTGATAGACACTTAGGATGACAATATCCTTTACAAATACAATATTTGAGCTCTTCAGCTCTAAAACATTAAAAACAAGTGTTTGGACAATAGAACTACGAAGTATGAACCTCAGAATGTTTTTTCGTTAAAAAATTATGACAACCTGAAATCCAGGGAAAAAAAATTGCAAATCGCATTTTTTCGCAAGTTTATATGCGTGCTACACAAAATCTAATAAGTTCAATCGTACAAAAAGTGCTGGAGAGTATTTACAACCAAAAGTACTGAAAACTCCAAAAAATATTAGCTTCCAGTGCGATAAAATTTTCTGCAACCTGAGCCTAATCATTGCAACTCGTTTCACGAAGCTGATCCGCCATTTTGGACCACATTTTTTGCGGGATCATAGGTCTTTCACTTTTGGATCTTGGAAGCTATAAAAATTTGTACAGGTTAGTTTCATAGGTGTGTCTACACCTCTGTAAAATCTAATCTAAATTGGAGATGGCCGGGTGGGGACGATTTGAAAAATTGGTCCAGTTGACGTGGAATGACTCTTATACTAATTTGCACCAAGAGCTGATACGGATCTATTTGACGCAACCTTAGCAGTAATGCAAAAAACGGGCGATCTTTATGAAGCTGATATGAAGGAATATGATGTTCTAAATATTTGCCCTGCTGCAGAGTGTTTCATGTTTTTTTCTCTTCCAGGTGGATTGCTAATTATTGCATGTATACACGAAAAATACAAGAAATAATCCTTCAAACAAACCATGGACACAGCGAAAGTTATTACTGTCGGCAACAAATCTTACCGACCTCTACTCGATGAACATTTGACACCAGAAGATATCGAGAAAGCCCGTGTAGAATTAAATGAAACAGAATGCAGCAGAGCAGAAGCCCTGAAAAAAGTGAAAGAAAGGCTAAAAGGTAAAAAAAAAAGCTTATGTCTTTTTTTTTTCAAATTTGTGCCGCATCTCTATTAGTGCAACCACCCTCTAGGAAATGAAGAACAATTACACAATATGCAATACACCACTAACTCGTTTATTCAATTCATGGACTTAAGTTTCATGCTTTTTAGCACTCGTCAGCATGGAATAGGAAGTATTTTGCACCAGGGTCGCGGCTGCTTGAATGATTGGAACATCATTGTAAAAAGCTCCTTTCATTGAAAATTTCAGTTTCCGAAACATAAATTAGTCACACAGTGACAGATCAAGCGAATACGGAAAGGGAAAGACATAAATCTATTTTCTGTTCCTGAAACTGAAAACTGTAACGAAATATTTACGACGATGTTCCAGTCATTTAAGCAGCCGTGACACAGGTAAGGAACATTCCCAAAAACAAATTAAAAAAGTATATGGAAAAATTAGTTGACAGTTCAGAACGTCGTATTCAATTAAATGGATCCTTTTTTGAGTAAATATTTGCTTTAAAACATATTACCACGTTTATTTTTTTAAATCACACTGTGTATTTTTCTCGGACTTCCCTTTCAAGACAGTTGACTTCCTCATATATAGAACTTTCGAGCTTTCTCCTGAAATGCCTCGAATGGAGCAAAACATAAAAGTTTTGGAATGAAGATTTTTTCCTATATTATTATTTAATAAATAAATATATTTATTCATTTATTTTTTTGTTTAATTTTTAATTTTCATATTTTAGAGAGCTTCAAAAATGTAGAATATTTTCAGTTTTCCACTTTTTCTGAAAGCAGAGTTTAACACATTGTTTTTGAAAGTAGTTTACTTCTGAAAATCGGTTTGAACATTGTAAAAAAGAAAGTGGAAGAAGGTTGTTGTTGTTCTTGTGTCATAGTTAGTGATTACTTTGGGGTGCTATTGTCTTGAGAGGTAGAACTTTTTCAAACCTATAACATAATTTTGGAAAGAATTACAGCCGAAGGAAAGGAAACAACATTCAATGCTTAGTTGGGAATCAAACCCTCGACCTCCGGCATACGAAGCTAAGCTTCTGCCTCAGGACTACGGAGGTCCAAAGGAAGTAGGTTGCTATGATATTATGTTTGCATTTTTTAAGCTGGAGAAATATATATTAAATTCCGAAAACAAAAAATCATTTGATGTATACTAAAATTTATTTTTCTCTTTTCGTAGGTGATGTCAGTTATACGAATAGAACGGATGACGACTTCATTATAGGTTTCCTCCGTGCAAGAAAATTCAACTGCGACAAAACTTTCGAAATGATAAAAAACTATGTGCAATTCAAAGAAGAATTTCCAAGTTTCTTTCCTAATCCAACTGAAATTGAGAAGAAATTGCGAACTAACATTATCAGTTTTCTTCCCCACCGTGATCATCAGGGAAGAGCGATCCATGTTGCCAAAATAAGTAAAATTATCTCTATATATTATGCTTTAGTGCGCTTTCCCGCTTACCGATACGACAACGATGGATCATACACGATTATCGCTATCTGAAATAAGGGCACTCAATATGCATTAGCATATGCGATACGCTTTTCTACTTTCCGATTCAATGATGATTGTGGCGTTTCCTTTTAGCCGATATCGTTTATTAGAACATTTTTATCGGATAGTACCCGGCGCTCCTTTTGTTTCTGCTCGACAACAGTTCTATTTACTTTTCTTTTAAGACATATCTATAAAAAAACCGATGGCATGCGAAACGATATCAATTGAATGAAAAAACTGCAATAGACGACATGATACCATTCGTTTCGTTGCAGTATTACCAACCGATTTTTGTCGTTATCGTGTCATAAAGTGGAAAAGCGCTCTAAATCTTACAACTTTTGCTATAATCTGTAGTAAAATTGATCTTCCGATGTATGACTTATGAATATGTAACTGAGACATGAAGGACACAACGTCATTCTTTTTAAAATTTGAATTTAAGCAGCTTTACTCAATGTGTTATACTTTATTCAGGATAATTAACCGACCTCAACAAAGGAGGAGGTTCTCAGTATGACCGAGGTCTTTTTTATGTACATAACAATGTATGAGAAATGTAAGAGTTATGTATCTGAAAAACAAATAACACTGTTTAGGTATAATTCAACCGCGACGAGATGACCGGTGTCAATCAAATGAGAAAACGAGTCCATTCCTTAAAATAGGTAGAATTTCTACCCATTCAAATCCCCCCATCAATTGTGAATCCCATTCCTCAATTTTCATCTGCGTATCACCTCTTCCTAAAAATGGACAATCCTGAAAAAAGGAGGAGTCATAAGCTATCTCTGCAAAGTTGAATAAAACCTGCTGCATTTTATTCAGGTGTTGATTAATTTTCTGCTTAAAACTGACCTTATTTGGATACTTCAGCGACAAAAAAACATTTTTTTTTATTTTTTACACTTCGCGCAAAGAATTGTTAAAACTTTTGCTCTTACCTGGTTTTTGTAAAAAACAAATCGTTCCAGTCCAGGTTCGAAGCTTAACCCTCAACTTTTGTAGGATTTTATAAAAAAAAATGAAAATACTAGTTAAGAACATCACTCATTTACTTAGCATTTACTAATAATATTACTATATATAAGATATTATTCGTCTTGATTGTGGACAGTAATATGATATCAATAATTTTCGTGACGTATTTTGTAGTTTCGAAAGTATTCTTAGTTTGTCCTTTCTAAAGAAATTGAATTTTATTTTTAAAAGATAGGGTTTAACAGTGCTCCCTCTAGCACCCCCAGCGGGACCCACGGTCCCAAGGTCCTGGTCCTATCATATAGCTTGATCGGGTCATGGTAGCACCAATTACGAAGAGGTTCTTGACCATACCTTATCAACGTTACCTGCTTATCTGCGATGCCACCTTTACTCAGCTGGTTATAGCAAATCTGCACTAGATAACCTTATACAAGCTGTTTCATTTTAATAAAATCCACGAGAAAAAAACGGTAGCGATTCTTTCGCGACATTTGTTGGATTTTATGGTAACTTTGTGCAATTAAAAATCTGATTATTTTATTTTTCGAGTAAGATTTCAAAATTAAGTTTATAAGCGAATAACTTAATTTAAAGTGTAATTTTGCGCCTGAAAAAAGTGTTTGAAAAGTTATTTTGGGAAATAAATAAATAAATATAAAACTTAATTTTCTTAAAATGTTATGTTTAGAATCAAAATCCCATGAACATAATCTGAGGAAGATTTTTATCTCTTATGAAATAAATCAGTCTCAGACTCTTTTAATGAGAGAAAATGTATGATAATTACTTGAATTTTTACAGCGAAAAATTTTCAAAATTACCTGAGAAATATGACTATTTTTTCTTCAGACAAACAAGAAGGAAACATTTTTACCATCTTTCTGCTTCCCTTTGTCCCAACCATTATCAAATGAGGTACAATATAGTATACAACAGTTGACCTTTCAACGAAACTTTAAAAGAAATTTGGAAAATCACAATTTTTCTTGATCACTTTTCCGAATCATCGAAACTTCGTTCTTTATTCTTCATAATAATAATAAAAATAATAAATATCAACAAACTTCAATTAGCAAACGATAAATTAAAAATTTAAATGTCTCACTTAAGATTTTTCCAGCAATCTTAATTCGCAATTCCAGAGCTCGAATACGCCACGTTGCGGGATTTACAAAATTCCTTTTAGAGGTAAAACAGTGCACGACACGTGTATGTTTTTGGGTGTCAAAACAAGTTGGTCTTGGTCAAAACTTGGTCAAGACTTTAAAAAAATCATTTAAAAGAATAAAGAACAAAGAAATCATAAATACGATCAAAAATCACTAATTTATTTGACTTAGAAGCAATAAAAACAAAACGACATGCACTTGTTTTACCTTTCATAGACAGTGACCGCAGCTCCCCCTATAGCTTGTTGAAGTTGCGAATGGAAAAAAATTACAATGTGATAAAATAAAATTGCAGACGGTAAATTTAGAATAGTTTCTTGGAATTTGAATGTTTTTTAACCCTTAAAGATCTGTAAAACATCACTTTTTACAGCAGAAATAACAATGCTAACTGATGTAAACAAACTTTTGCCTCTTTCTTCTTACAGATTTGTGGAATCCTGATGAGATCGGTGTTTACGACCTCGCAGGAGTTTCAGATACCTTGACTGAATACGTCCTTCGCAATCCTGTGACGCAGATCAATGGCGCGATCGGCATTTGGGACGTGGCTGGATTGTCCTTTCAGCAATTCGTGCAACTAAGTTCACCCAAAGTTATGATTGCATTTATTAAGATGGTCCAGGTTGGTATTTTGTTGTTTGGCAATACCATTATGTAAAAGCAAACAGCAAGAAAAAGAGATTAATACGAAGAGGCTTCCACTCCTGTCAGCTTTTTCCCACGACGGACGAGAATTCCTACTCACACAATTGTGTAATAATGAAATTAATTTAATAAGTAGTAATCGCAAGAGCATTGAAAAACATGTCTCTGATGGACCCATAAATTCTATACCTCAGAACCAGACTAATTTCAAGTCCATTTTCGTAACTTTTCAGTAGAGGGGGAAAACGATTGTTAGACGCATGCAAAGGGTGGGACTCCGTGCTCTTATCAGGCTGCTGAATATATATAATTGTGAGGTAATTACTTTCATAGAATGGCGTTCTCATAGGTAGATGCGGAATGAGATTCTACATGCAAATGCAGCAATAAAGTTAAAATCGCCATTTTTCGAACTTAAACGTCTTTCTAGTTCTGAGGTACAGAATTGTTTTCCCCTAAAATGTATTGGAATAAAATGTGAGCTTAAATGAGAAAAGAAGAAACATAGGCGCTATAGTCAAAGCTATTCGTACTAAACAGTACCACCTGGTTCTTCTCTCAAAGTTTTAAATTTTTTTTTTTGTAGTTTTAGTATTAACCTACATACAGAAATATTAAGATAAACTGAAATTTTTGAGAGTTGTACGCAAGAAATCAAATAGTTATTTTATTTTATTGTTTTTAGTGCGAATCAAGCTTATAAAATAGTCTCTATAGTTTAAAAAAAAGACATTTTTTTGTTATTGTCAACATGGTTTATCTCAACAACTTTATTGAAATAATTTTTAAGAAGTTAATAAAGATGATATTACGGATGATGGTATATCAAAATTATGGAGGAACCTGTTTTTAGAACTGCAAAGAATTTGAAAAAATACTTCCATTCATAGCCTCCTTCTGAACTAAAATTATAATAGTTTAATTTACTTTAGAGCAGTGGCGCCCATCCTTTTTCTATGCGAGGGCTGCATCTCATATTAAAATAATTCTCGTGGGCTGGAAAACATAATAAATATCAAAATAGTTTTTAAAAAATCTAAATAACATGGGAAAATATGAATGGTTAAAGAAAATTAAAAGCCAATAATGGTTGTTATCATTACTTGATTCTCCTTTTATTAAATGCATAAGTTTTACAGAAACAAATGTCTGAATATTTGGATTAAAATCTGTAAAATTATCCAAATCTGTAACCGTAATCGGGGTTTTCTTTTTGTAACTTTAAACAAAACAATGGGCAGTACGGATCAGCTTCCCTGAGATGGAGGTGGCCCGCAGGCCGTAAGTTTGGTACCATTGTTATAGAGAATGTATTTCAAAATTAAGAAATGGCTGACCTTTCATTTTGTGTGAAGTAAGCATACATGACCTGATATTTATTTCTTTTGCAGGATCGGTTACCTGGTCGCTTTAAAGCTGCTTACATCATCAACTGCAATAAGTTTTTTATCACAATATACAATTTATTTTCTTATTTTATAAAAGAAAAATTTCGTAAAAGGGTAAGTATTTCAGCTTTGTATGCGATTTTTTCTTTTACATTTCACTTATATTTTTTGCGTAGTATAAATGATGAACAACTGCCAAGAAAGTATTTCTTATTAATTGTGCGCACCCCCCCGCCCCCTCCTCCCATAAAAATCATCTACATTATTTCTCTAGCCTGTTTTTCTGTCACCACAAGAGATTTTCCTTCTTCTTAAATCAAATTCCATACTTTACTCCTCATTTCAAAGCTTATTGTGCGTGCTAGTGACAAAAAATGAACCCATGGTCTAAAAATGGATTTTTTTAAATCAAAAACTCTCAGTTTTTTTCTTTGTTTTTAATTAGAAAAAGGATTTTTAACGATTAATTCTTCAGTTAATTGTTAAAAGCTAAAATAGTGCATCAAATCCCAACAATGTTATGTAATACCAGTGATAGTTAAAACCAATTAAAGTGAAACTAAATGCGGTACTTCAATACTTAAAGGCTCTTTCTTCTTTAATTTGACCCTAAGCAAAATACGAGTAGCCATACCGGCTTACTTATTCTTTTTTTCTCTTCAAATTTGCACTTTAGTAATAACGTTTTCATAACAATTCCCGAGAAATCAAATTCATTCGGGTATTACTGCCAAAGTTATTCTCCGTTTTCATGAATAGAGCTGTATGTGTGGGTGCGGCAGTAAGTACTTCACAAATTTTAAATTTGTTTTTCTGACTAATATTTTTTTAATTCCTTTCATCTACAGGTGAAATGTTTGAGCAGCGATCTAACAGAGCTTCATAAATACATCGATCCAGCTATTTTGCCGACTGAATGGGGAGGAATTCAGCCAAACTACGATTGCAAACATCTCGTTGACAGAATACTGGAAAGAGAACGTCATATTATTGAAAATACTTCAGTTCTCACGAAGAAAACTCAAATGAAAAAATCCTGAGATGAGGAACGAGTTCTGTTGTACATATGCAATAATTTAAACAATAAAGAACATTTATGAGAGCCTAGCAAAATTATCCGATGTTACCCGGTAATAATATTGAGAAAAGAAGCCTTGCTCTTCTTGCAAATAAAAATTTAAATAAACTACCAAACCCCCACTTGGTGGGGGGGGAGGGGGAGGGAGAGAAAATAATGCATTTAAGATGAAAAGGCAAAATTAAAAATTAGAAAAATAGTAATAAAATATTTTTTTTAACCTAAAGCATTCTCATTCTTTTTTACTGATAGGGTAGCGCACTCAAATAATGTGATACTGATACACTGCTACTTAGTTATCTACTGGGCAATTCCATGCAAGTGTGGAAAAGCGTTGAAAAAATTAAACTCGAGTAATGTGACTGTTCTGCATATTTTTTGGTTTAAAAATGTTAGAAGTTTCTTATTTATAACAATTTTTTGTTAGGGATGTAGTTTTTTAGTTTCGGCAATACTTTGAAGTTGGTATTAGAGTATTTTATTTTCAGTGAAGCAAATGGTCAAACTTTCAACATTGATAAGTTTCGATTTTTTCCATTAGATAAATGTGACAAAGGAAGATTGTTGTTTATTACACTTTAAATTAATATTGTGAATTGATGAAACAAGTGTTTTCAATTTAATTAAGTGATTTAATGTCAATTTCAAAAAGGCTCTGTTCTATGTAACGTAAGTTACCAAAAACATGTTAAAGTTTTTACAGCAAATAAAGAAAGGGCAATACAATGTTAACTATGTTATATTTTCTATCTAATTGATGTGTACTAAGCAAATAACAGTACTTTTCTTTTGAATATTGTTTGTTTAATTTTTTGTGTCATAATCAAAACGTGTAACGTAAGTTACCCAAATATGCAGATAATGTAAGTTACCTTAGTAGAACTTCAATACTTGTGTTTCGAATTAAAGTAAATTGTAAATAAAACCCATGTGGTTAATAGAAGTAATTTATTCAATAATTCTTTTAATTGTACTGTATTTACTTAATTTAGATTACTCATATTTCTTAAAATGTCTGTTTGTTAATAAGATTACAATACACCTTTATTATAAATTACATGCTTCCTTTTGGCTGTTAAGAGATTAATTCTCTTTAAACAATATCACTGAGTTCAGAATATTTAGGAGGTAATGTACTATGAATTATTCAAAAATGACTTCTGTTATGATTTAAAGTTATCAAATATGTTTTGGAAAAAACAAATATAAAAATAGTTTATCTCTTTCAATTGAAATATATTTTGTGCTGCAGTAAAATGCCACTGAACTCTGCAGAAAAGATGCGCTGTAGAAGGGGTATGAGAAAAGTCATGTGGATATTACAGATTCATAAATAAAAGTCACTCTTGATAGTATTGAAATATGTTAGCAAAAGCAAAATGTATCAAAAATATTTTCTGAAAATCCGCACATTGACAATGACTATTTAAGAACAAGAAATGAACAAAATGTAGTGTTTCGTTTAGTTAGTATTTTAAGGAATAAGAAGAAAAAACAGAGATAAAGCTGGTGACTGGTGTGGTGAAGTACGAAAATACATTGTATCCTTGAGTTGTGACGATTATTGAAGAAAACGAGTTTAAAGTAAAAGTAATGGCTGCTGTTGGAACCAATTAGAAATGGCCAGAAACGACAGAGGACATTTAATATAAGAGAAAACATGATTCGAAAATAGAATTACCTGAACTTGTTAATACCAGCGGCCAGTATGCATTTAAAAGTCTTATGTTTTGTAATATTTTTGATTGCTCATTGAGTTTGGTATTAAATTTCTGTAAATTTAACTCATAATTGTTAATTTTCAGTATTTTGATCTAAACTAAGCTGTAATTTTCATTCATTAATTTTTGTAATAAAGGTATGCTTATAAGTAAATATTGTAACGTAAGTTACTGTAACGTAAGTTACCCAGCTAAAAATTCCCATAAAATTCAATTTTTAAAATAAAATTTTAAATTTATGAAAATTAATTCCTAAATATTATAAGAAACTGATAAATTATACTTCACACAAGAAAACAGCTGTAATAGAGCAGACATTTGCCTTAGGACTAATTTTCATATTACGCCATTCCCTTTTTGTGTAACGTAAGTTACTGCCTTATTTTTAACTGCTAAATTTTGTAAAATTTAAGTGCATCGAATATTTTTGCATTTTAATTTTGCTTTTGACTGTCATTTTCACTGAATGCTTTCGTACAAGGTTTTTATAACAATATTTGTCTGTACTAAGGAGCTAACTGCATAAGAGTTGGTCGAAATGTAACGTAAGTTACCGTGGAATTGCCCTACTATGTAACTATGCTAGTTATCAAGCTCAAGCTCATTATCCGTTACACAATTGGAATTTAAACAGCGCGAGGCAAAAGCAGGAGAGGAAAACTAAAACTTTATTTTTGTATTATCTTTTTATTAGCAAAAATTTCAATTTTGTTTCAGAGCGAACGTTTTTGTATCAGTAAAAATGCCAATTTTGTATCAAAAAATCAGTTTTGTATTAGTGGAGATACCAATTTAATATCAAAAAGGTCAATTTTGTGTTACGACACAATTTAAAGCAAATACAAATAATAATAATAATCATAAATAAATAAATAAATGACAAAAAAAATAGATCTTAAAAAGATAAAATTAAAAGTTTGTTGCTAAAAGTAAATAAAAAAATTTTAAAACCCAGTTCAGTAACTGTATAGTCACTTATAACATTTGAGAGAAAAGATTTTTGAAAAGTGTACAATTAATCATAATACATATTTATCTTAAATTACATGTATCACAACTTTTATTACAAACAATTATTGCATTTTAATTAAAACATTGCATGATAGCGACAACTAGCATTTAAATAACAAAAAGTGCTTGTAATGTATTTATGACATTTAAAACTTTTTAGAAAACAGATAAAACTTTTAAAGAACATGTTTACAAGTAAAAAAAATTGTTTCTAATTATTAGAAAAAACTGAGAGAGAAAGAGAGACCTTATAAAGATGGGAAAGTTCCTAAGTAAAAAGAAACTCTTGTAGAAGAAAAATCTCTTTTGGAATTATCTAGCTGTTTAAGTTTAAAAAAGTTTTTTAGCACAAAAATTTGGAATGAAAAAAGAAAAAAAAAAAAAACATTTCTTTTCTGGAGCAACATCTCATTAGCTTATAGCATTTAGCTTTTAAAATGACATAAGACTTGAAAATGTGTATGAAATATGTCTTCCCTATTTTATCGAATTTTCGCTAAGAATAAGAATAGGAAAAGAACGAAATAGAATTTTCGAAAAAACGCTTTATAGTACATAACCCCATGCTACAAACTAATTTTGTGCCAAATTTCATGAAAATCGACCGAACAGTTTTGGCGCTACGCGCGTAATAGACAGACAGACCCACCTTCAGCTTTATTATTAGTAGAAATTAATAATTCTTAATTTTATTTAAAAACTGAGATAATCATCAAAGTAAAAAATAAAATAAGTCAAATTAGAGTAGCACTGAATAAAAGAACTTCCATTTTCCGAAATAATTGAAGAATTTAGAAAATGCAAAACTGTTAAAACTTAAAACCCAGCACACAATTTTCGGTGAATAGGAGAAATATGAAGAATTACACCCCCCCCCCCATGCGTTTCTTATATGCTCTTTTTGACTTCACAAAAGATGAATGTAAAAATACCTTTTATCTTTTGGTTGTGAACGTTTTTGGATAATAAACTCGCTTTTTTGGCGAGAGAGAAGCCAAATTTGGCCCTTTTCTATCAGGATGTATCCAACATTGAAAAATTGGTGCAGTTGGCCTCAGATTTTCCACCCCAGCAAAAGAAACTAATAAATCCCTACTTATAATAAGGGAAAATTTGTTCCCTTTGTATGTCTGTGGTGTTTACAGTCTACGATGAATCCATAGCACTTACAGCAATGAAATAAAAAGCCTGAAATTAAAAAAAGTACGCAACTCGAAGTGTTTATTTTCTTCTTATTCTTTTTTTTTTACAATTTTAGATTTAGGCTTGGTTATCTATTTACACAAAAAAAGATTTTTTATCGAAAAAAACGCTTCAAACCGCATTTCTTTCATAAGTTTTATGAATTTTTGAAACGACGTTTCAAAACACGATTTTACCGAAAATGCTTATTTTTAAACTTTTAAGTGGGAAGCTAAAAAATCTTATAAAAAGACTAAAATTTTGATATTCTCCGGACAAATGACGCTTTTGGTTTTTTTTTTTTTTTTTGCGAAGAAACGCAATGGCGCGAAACGATTACTTGAAACAGTGGCGCATGACGATTGCGTGACGTAGTGACGCACGACGATTACGTTGCACAGGGACATCAACGGAATTTCGATTCTGTATTTGAGAAATAATTAGTAATTCTATTATCCATCCCCATTATTTGAAAATCATACATTTTTTTCTATTTTCAAGGATAATTTTTATCAATTTAGTTATTTTTGTTTGAAGAGACTAAAAATAAAAAATATATTTAGTCTTTTCTTCAAACATCTTTAGTTTCAAGTGTTTTTTTTTTTAAATTCCCATTTTAAATGAAGGAAACTTCATTTACTTAGCAAACAAATTGTGTGTTTATGACGTTGTGTTTAGAAAAGCGGATTCGTTCCTTCATGGTACGGACAGAGATGAAAAAAAGCTAAGATTTTTCTTCTTTGTAAAATACTCTTTAGATTGGTAAACACAGAGGGATGATTCTTGATGATGAGTATGAATTTTGATAAACACGGAAGAAGGAAAAATTGTACATGACAAAATGTTTTCTTTTAGCTATTAATTACAGAAGTAGATATAGATGGATAACTATAGTGAGGCAAGGATATTTAAAGAGATTAATACGGAGATAGATAGTTACATAGAAACATAGATAGGTGTGAAAATAACAAGGTGCAGCAGAAATAACTCACACATTTTAACTGCGAATAATAAGGCAACAATAAAAGCATATTTAAAAAAATACACTTAAACAATAATGCCTCTAATTTATGTTACGTACCCTTAATCACTTTGTTTTGAAAATTAAATCGACCAAATGCCCTCTTTCATATCCTATACATTTATGAAGCTTCTCCATAGGAGCTCTGGATTACCTTCTCATTGAATTCAGGTAATATTGCTGCTATTTCTAGCCGGATAATATAGCTTTCAGTTCTTGCAATGCTATTGCCTTATGTTGGGACAATTCAGCTTGCAAATACTACAGAGAACGAAATCACAAGGAGCGAGATTAACGAAACATGCTGGTCATGAAATGTCCCCTCCTAATGATTGGGAGCACAGAAAGCAATTGAAACATCGTTATTCCAAAATCAGAAATATCAGAACACACAGTGACATAATGGCTATGAAGAGGTCACTCATGTTTCAGTAGAAGACTGTTTTCGACCCAGTACAGGAAATGTTTTATTGTTTCAGTCAATCGATAAAAGTTTTTTTTTTCACTCGACAGCACTGTGGATTTTGTTCAGGGATACACTAATGTAAACTCCAATCTGCGACTGCAGCTAAAATGGCAGACCAAACTTTACTCAAGGCCATAATAATAATTAGCTACTGAGAAACTGAGGCGGTAAATAGGAGTAGTTTCTGACGCATCCTCCTGTTTATCCGTGGCTTATATAAAAAAGAATCATCTAAATTTTAGTAAAATTTAGATTTATTATTATTTTAATTTTTAGTAAAAATATGTACACGAAGCAGTAAATTTTTTGGTGACAACAAATCGGTTTCGGTGTCAACAAAGTTTTAGCAGAGGTAGATACTAACAAAAGCTTTACCTTCTACAGCAAAACAAGAATCACAACGTTGAGATGAATTATTTAACATACTTTTCTGCAGAAAATTCAGTGACAGAAAAAAAAAACGTTTCAGAGTAGATGACAATCTCATTTCTGCTTGTGGTATTAGGACAATTTTATAGTTCTATAATAGAATCTTTGCAAAATTTGTGGTCAAAATGTCCTCGTAGTACAAATTGATAGAACAAGACTGTATTGAGACACAACAGCATTAAACTACTTTCCACATCAAAAAAGATATTAAGTGTTATAATAATTATTTATCGAACGATATGGATTAAAAAGCAGACGGCAAAACAACGCAAGGTGAGACAACAATAAATGCTCCGCTGTTAGCTTTCTGAGCAGGATTCCTTTCAGTACTATCATCACTTTTTGTAGTATTAAGTGCAGTACGTGCTTCCAGAATCTTTCGTTTGCTTTCCTCAATAGAAATAAGTTCATCTATCGTAACTTTCTTCTCTTTAAGAGGAAAAAGTTTACCAAGATCCAAACTCCTTATAAATGATTCTTTTTGGTTAAATGAATCTTCATTTTGATGTTCTACATTTTCGTCAGTGATTGATTTTCCTGATGAACGTTTTACATCAATCCTGATGGAGACATCAGAAGATGGATTATCATCACCTTGCTCTGAATCATCAACATTTATTTCACTCAACTCTTCACTCCCTGCTTCACTATTATCAAATGATATTTCGCTTACCTGTGTTATTATACTATTATGATTGCAATGCCATGCACTTTTCGTGCATTTGTTTTTGTAAGAGGGTGACGGTGAACCGGCTTGCTTACTTGAACTTTTTCTAAAAGAAATACTTGGTAAATTATATACTTCAAAATTCTCTGTGCTAACGGTAGATAATTGATTTCCAAAAGCAAAAGGTATAGTTGAATACGGTACAGAACTTGTTAAAATAGTTGCCGTAGAAGTATTTTTACCAGAAATCTTTTGTTCCACATTTTGTTCTTCTTGTTGGCAGTCGTTACTTAAGTTTTGGGAATACGATATCAAGTTCGTTTTATTCTCAGTAGAAACAAATTCTAGATGAGAGTTATTTTCGAAAGAATAATTTACTTTAGTCGTTTTAAGTTCTTCAGAATTTTTTTCCGACATAAATGGTGGCATCAACCTGCTAGAGGCATTGAAGAGATTTTTCAACTCTTCAACGATGGATAACATATTATTAAGCTTCTGGTTAGAGCTCTCTGTTGGCTGGTTGTTCTGATTTTGTCGAACTGGTATTTGAATAGAAGGATGAACTCTGTCAAAATAAAATTCAAAAGTTTAATCAAGCTAAAATAAATAAATACACAGAATCTATACAAAAATAGGCCATTAACAAGAATGAAATTGAACTTTAAAACATAATGTACCAGCATCAAATGCGATAATGACCATACCAATTATGAAAGAAATTACCAAGTTCGTGTAAAAAAATACCCAAACTTTATAAAAGGATTTTTAATATTATTCTACAGATGATAGGGTTGACCGACCAATTAAAACGCAATTTGATTTTCCATGCTTCATAAAATCGTTCAAAACTCACTTGGCACATGAGAATAAAAGCATTTTAACTGATATAAAGTGGAGTCTCGATAACTCGAAGCCTTATAACTTGAATATTCCATTATCTTGACCTTTTCATTGGGTTCCAAACTCTTGAGAAGACTGGGAATTCCTATAACTCGAACTACGAATAACTCGAAGCTTTTAGGGCGACCCTTGGAACTTCGAATTATTGAAACTCCACTGTTTTTTTTTTTTTTTTTAAATTGGTAGAAGTTTTACCGGTCTGAGTGGGATTTTTAATGGGATTGAAACAAAAAGAGGTGCAACAACCACTCCCATCCAGTGAAGGAGCACTCCCAACCACTGGACAAGCACAGCATTTTCTAGCCGTTTCTCTTTTTGGAAATGTATAGAAGCAAGTTGGTACTGCCAGTTCATAGAAGATAAAACTATTGAAACATTATTTGAAAAATCGTATGAACTATTCATTCATCGGTCTTGTCTACTCCGCTATTTATAAATAATTCAATCTTTTATAAGCAACATATTAAACAAATGTTTCGAAGAATTTTGAATCTGCGTAACTTAACCAAAGCTAACTTAAAAAGAGATGAACTTACAGAGATTTCCAGAACCCATCTTCCATTTTCCAGTACTTGAGATTTGCTTTGCTCTTAATAGGTTTTTGTATCCTGTTTTCACAGCAATTTTCTAGAACATCATTCACAGGTTGCATTATGCCTTTAATGTCATTTGCAACTTGATTCAATTTTTCGGTGATCTCTTTAATCGTAGCAGATGTTAAATGGATGAAATCATCATTTGTTTGCACGCTTTGATCCTTCTTGTATAATGGCGAAGAATTTCTTATGTTACTCAGACAATCCTCCAAATTTTCTTCAATAAAAAAAACAGAGTCAGAAATTCAAGAGTAAAACAATGCGAAAGTATTAGCTTAACTTACCACGATCAGATCATTAATCCGAATCATAGTCTTTTTCTCTAAGCGATCAAGATTGCTCAATGATTTCACTGTGCTATATCCTTTTATTCGCATTGTGATTGGTAGATAACGGATCCCATGGTACATTGGCATTACTAGAAGATTATTTTCAAAAATCGCATTTCAGGAAATAAATATTGCGTGTTACAAGTTTACAAGCTCTTATGTTCGAACGGGATGATTTTTTCTTTTATTCTTTTTTTTTTTTTGTTTTATCTTAAATACTACAGTTTAAGTACAATCACATCCTTTGCTTTGGTAAGCTGTAAGAAAATTTTTAAGAGAACACAAAGATATTCAGTCCTATCTGTCATGCTTTGATTAGTTGGTTTTTTTTTTTTTTTGCTTTTTAAAAAATAATTTTTTCACGGCCCATTAAAAAAAGAGCTATATTACTTAGAAGAATTTAACGTAAAAAAATACGTTAATATTTCAGCTGCTTCTTAATATAAGACCAGTGGAATTATAACACTTATTATACCAAAAGTTAAGTTTCTTCTTTCTTCAGTATCAAAGAAATCCGTGGCCAGGGAAAGAAGCGAGCTGCTGCATCGCTTTGACTGTGGGAAAGTGATATCCGGTCAGGAATTTTTTCAGGTGCAAGAACAGCAGGAAGTCGCTGAGAACGAGATCGGAACTGTAGGGTGGATGGTCAAGCACCTTATAACGAATCTTCTGTAAGTTTATTTTATTTTCTTGTTTTATAAATTTATTTATTTTTTGGATCTCGCGTTGTATGGGCGGACAAGGTTACTTGCCTCCATGCCAAGGCGGCCGCGACACTTATATTGGCCTACAAAAACATATTCCGCAATTTGACAAGAGGTTATAATTCCGGTGATTCTTACATTGAGAAGTAAACTAATTCGTTGCTATGCTTTTTGCAACAAATCTTTCCGGGTAGTTATTTTCTGCTCCTTTTAATGGGCCGTGGGTACCTTTCCTTAATGGTATCTTTCCAGTGACAAAATGTTTTGAAATATATGATGCATTAAAAATACTTAGAATATAAAGTAAATGCATTTTCTGTACCATTTATGTCTAAAGAAACAACATATCTTTTGAATGTTTTTATAAAATCTACTATCAGTTAATTTTTATATTTTATTCATTTTTTTCCAACTTACCACAAACACTTTCATGAATGGAATTTTCAGCGGAACATGAATCTTTGTCCATGCCTTCAAGACTTTCATCAGAAGAAGCTGAGTGCATGTTTGAAGGCCACGTTTTGGGTGACAAATCAGAATAATCGTCCATTATTCAATATTCCTAACAAATTGTAGCTTAAGTTTTCTAAAAAAATAAATAAATTCATTTATCTCCTTAGTAAGTTTCAGGTGTTCTCCATTAATACAAATAAATTCATTTATTAGAGTTTTTAAAATACTATCGGCCCCGCTTAAACGAACACTGTCGGTTCCGAGAAATATTATTCGATTAAGCCGGGATCTTTAACATTACTTCTATGGCATGGGAAATATTCGGTTCCTTGATATTCTATTCGTATAAGCGGGGTATTCGTTTATCCGTTACCAGATTAAGTGGAGACGACAGTAATAAAGACAGCAACTTATATCAAAGGTATCTAGATTATGCTGTTTCAATTGGGGACAACAGAGCTTCAGTTCGCACATGACTCAGTATATATCCTTCCAATTATCAATTTGGGGGATCAGTGTGGTCAATTCTCCCCCAAACTAAAAACTAAATTCATTTGTTGATTTATATATGTGTTTTTCCAAAGGATCCAAACACAATGCAATTTCATCGGAAAACATAAAAAACCACGCCCACTAACATGTAAATACATTGATTTCTCAAAGCAGGGGGGGGGGACAATTGACCCCACCTGCCCCTCTAAATGACGGGCCTAGTGTTTTGCTGTTTTTTTTCCTTTTAAATGAATTGTGTTTTAACCCTTTGCCCTTCTCTCCTCACTGGAAAAACAAGAAATGGTATGCATATAATTTCCTCTTACTGATGCATGTTTGTCAATGCGAATTGGGAGAAGAAATCGTTTTGGAAAGTAAAATGCGATCTCGATTACAGTATGTTTACGAGTTTATTTTCTGCCATTCTTTATGGAGTAGTTTTCAAAAATATAACCAACGCATAAAATAACTTTAAATTTTCAAAAGCGTTTACCGCTTCCCTAAAAAAAATTTTTGGAAAAAGTTTGAAAAAATAATCCCTTTTTTGAATTTGATTTTTAATTCAAGGAAATTGAACAAACAAAGTATGTTGGTTTCAAGTTGAATTTTTAATTTTTTATAAGTGTAAAATTGTTTAGTTTCACCCGAGTTTTCTCGGGATAATAATTAGCTGCAACCCATACGAGTCCGAGATAACTTGAGATAATCAGGTAATCGGTTAATTGAGAAATTTCCTATTTGATCTGAGCGAAATAAGTTGGAAAAGTCAGGGCAGAACGAGAACGGGACTCATAAAACTGATTGATTGCGCATGGCTTTGCATAGAAAATCGTCAGAATTCTTTTAGACTTTGTAAGTGAATAAAAGCAGGTGAGCTGTAAAAGAATTCACCATTTATTGCAACTTCGATGTGACCAGGGGCGGATACAAGGGAGAGGCGATGGGGGCGATCGCCCCTCCCTTGAGGGACTCTCCACATGTAAATTTTTAATATTGAAGCTCAAAAAACTTAATTTTAGAGGAGTTTTAATGATGTTGAAAGAAGGAAATTTCGCTTTTCCTCGGAAATGTTTCGAAATTGAAGTCCGAAACTTTTGCGATCAATATTTACAAACCAGTATACATAGTGAAAGTAAGTAATAAAAGTCAACCGCCCTTCCCTTGAGCAACTTCTGGATCCGCCCTTGGATGTGACTTTTGAAACTGCTGAAAAGTTTCCAGTTGAACACTTGACGCCACAGCAGCATGTACGATAGGCGTTACAACTCAAATTGAAACTACGGCAAGACTAATTTAAAATTCACTTTCTTCATTCATCACAGATCAGCCAAGTATAACTTGGACAGAATACATATCTTTACGTTTCCATCTCATGTAAAAATTTCAAGGTCTAATTCAGTATTTAAAATAAAAAAAAAAAAAAAAAAAAAAAGATTTTCTTTTCTTTCTTTCTTACCTTTTTAAAATTTGGAGATTGTTTCCAGTCAATGTAGATGTGCCATTGAGAAATGGCTATTTTTAGCCTACTTTCCCGTTAAAAATAAAAAAAAGACGAAAAAAGTATTAAAAGTAGCTTAATGCATCTAAAAAATATCGCCAAATCCAAAAAAAAAATCGCCAAGTTAAAAAAAATATCGCCAAGTCCAAAAAATATCGCCAAGTTAAAAAAATAAAAAGGTAAAATGAATATCGAAAAATTAAAAATTTGAAAGTAGGGTATTGAGATGAGGAATTTGTGTGTCGGTCTGTCGGTCGGTCGGTCGGTCTGTCGGTCTGTCTGTCCCCCCCTAATAACTTTTGAATGAACATTCCGATTTGGACAAACTTTTTTTTGTTGGAAAGATCTCGGCGAGTACAGCTCATTCCCATATTTGATTTTTTGATTTGAACAATTTTTGGTTCAACTTTGAGCCGTTCAAATAACCGGTCCCGCGATACTAACTTTTGAATGAACAGTCCGATTTGAACAAACTTCTTTTTGTTCGAAAGATCTTTTCAAGGATACTTCATTCCCGTGACTACATTTTTGATTTGAACACTTTTTCGTTCAACATTGAACCGTTCAAACAAGCTCTCACCCCTAATAACTTTTAAATGAACAGTCCGATTTAAACAAACTTTTTTTTGTTCGAAAGATATCGGCAAGGATACTTCATTACCGTATTTAAATTTTCAATTTGAACATTTTTTCGTTCAACATTGAACCGTTCAAGCAACCTTTTTCCACCTAATAACTTTTAAGTGAACCGTAAGAATTGAATAAACTTTTTTTGTTCGAAAGATCTCGGAGAGACTCGTTCCCATATTTCACTTTTCAATTTGAACCATTTTTCGTTCAATGATGAACCGTTCAGAAAAATTTTTAACATGAGCGCCTACTGGGAAATTTAAATTGAATGTTGATTCTAAACTTAAAGGCGGATTTCCTTCAAACTAACTTTGTAAGAAAACAGTTTTGATAAAAAATGTATGTTAAGTACTTTTCTGAAAAATCTTCTGTGAGGACTCTGATTCCGAATCCGACTCCGCAAACATGGCGGAAATGCAGGCTCAGAAAAAAATGACTGACTGGGCAGACGATTTTTTGTTTATTTATTCATTTTTTTTTGTTTAATTTATTATTATTATTATTATTTATTTATTTATTTTTGGCAGACGATATTTTTCTTTTTTTTTTATTACAAAAATTGTTCATTCACGAGAGCATTTTATTCTTTACTTATATTTAACAACTGGCAACGGATTAAAAATAAAATTCGAGACATTTTATTAACTTCTTCGATAAAATGTGTTTTGGTGTTCTTTGTACTTTTATTTTTTTTTTTTCATTTGAAAACGATTGTGAAATTTTTCTACGGAAGAACTATAGCAGTTACATTCTTTAAAAGGTGCGACAAAACTTTATTTACTCGTTTATTTACTTTTTACGTGTCCTGATCATGTGATGAGAGGGGTATATTTTGCTTTTAGAAATCAGCTTTAAGTGTTATAAAGGTATGTTTGACATAATTTTCAGTTTCAGATATTCAAGAGAATATTGATTAGATGCTAGATTGCCGTTGTCGATGTACGGGAAAGTAGGCTCGTTTAGTTCTTGACAGAACTTCTTGTTTAAAACATAATACATGAAATGTCATTAAACACACACACACAAAAAAAAGTTATATCACGCGTTTTTACGCAATTTCTAAAACGTATACTATCCAAGACAATAGAAAAACAATGTTCGCTGCGAATTCATGCTTTATTCATTAAATCATTGTTTCGAGCACGTACATTTGTGAATATATGTTTTTAAAAATTTCTCAAACTTTTTTTATTTATTTTGAATCACCTTGTGTAGTAAAACTAGCAGCCAAACATAAGAGGAACGCCTCCGTTAGCTGCGCCTCTTTAGGATCAAATATTTGCGCATTAGTTTCTCGATTTCAGTATCAAATGTCACATTAATTTTATTATTACTTCCTTTTACGTAGTAAAGGAAGTTTTGTGATAGCGCAAAAAAAAAAAAAAAAATCACTCAAATTTGAGTCTAAATTTTTATTTTGCTCACCCCCGAATGAATGTTTAGTAGTTTTTTCGACCAGTCAGCACGTGCATATGTACCTACCAACATATAAACAGCCGAAAAGTTCTTTTCAACCACCCCCGAGTTAATGACGACGAGTTTTCTCGTGACGTTTGTATATACGTATGTGCGGATGTATGTGTGGATGCGTGTCGCATAACTCAAAAACTATATGCCGTAGAAGCTTCTAGCTTGGTATGTAGGCTCTGAGGATGGTCTAGTTGTGCACCTCCCCTTGTGGTTGCATTCGAATGTTCCCAAGGGGGTGTTTTACCCCTTTTTTGGGGTAAATCAGTGTTCATTTCAATGTAGACTCAAGTGATATGAATTGGCGCGACCACTTGACGATATGTCGCCAAGCTGTTGGTCGCCAAGTGTTTGACGCCAACTTGGCGACACATCGCCAAGTTGGCGACAAATTTGGCGAAAAAATTATTTTTTGAATTTGGGTTCAACTTGGCGCTATTTGCGATATTTTGTGAAAAATTCACTGAATGATATTAAAATCAGCAATATTTAGAAAATTAACCATTGTAAAATATTTTTTGCATTGTTTCGTGGCAGATTAGGGGAGTAGATATTTGAATCGTTACCTTGCTCACTCCAAGCACTTTTTTTAACACTTAAGGCAACTGCTAAGATATTTACACGTAAAAGGAACTAGTGTGGGGTCCATACCAGATTATTTTTATTTTTAATCTATACATATATGTAAATGGATTTATGTTTGTATGTTTGTTCCTTATACAAATCCAGAGTTTTCGTCGTATTTTCATCAAACTTGGCACAGAGGTTCCTTGATGCACTAAAATTCACATAGGCGGGGTTTTGAAAATTTAAAAAAAATCCAAAAAGCTCAAAATTCATATTTTTTATCTCAAAAAGACCCTTTTCTTTCAACTTTGAATAGAAAGAGTAATAGAGATAAGCTTTTGAGTATACAAGTTAATAAAATTTAACACATTTAAATGTGAGTATTTCCAACAAAGATTACGATTAACAGTACTTTTTAATTTAAGGCTCACCTATTTCATTTTAGCATGAAATAAGTTAAACATCATGCAATATTGGGCAACGCCGGGTAATAAACTAGTAATAAATAAAAAAAAAATTAAAATTTTATAGATGAACTCTCAGAATACGAGCAACGTCAAGCTAATTTAATTTAACTGTCGTTGTTGTTGTTTTGTGCAAGCTAAGTTGGCAATTTGGGGTGCGCTGTTTCCCTTTTCCAACTGTACTATAATTTGGTGTGAAGTCCTATTTCTACAGAACTGACACATATGCCACAGGGACCAGCTTATAGGGCGGCTTTACATTCACAGCACACAGTGGCGTGATTCAGGATTTTTTCCTGGGAGCGGCTAGAAATTTTGTGAGGAACTCCGATACACTTTTTTGAATATGTTTTGAAATTGAAGCCAAAAAATACATGTTAAAGCCATGATTGGTTATTTTGAGGTGCTAGAGTTCAACAGCCCTCCTCGAAAAATTTTTGACATTAAGGCTCTAAATTGCAATTTTGAGTTATCTTTGGTGATCCTATAAGTAGAAGAGGAGAGATTGGGGAGCGCTGCAGCTTAAATAGGTTTGAAATTTATTTTGGAAGATGTTAAACAAAAGAGAGGGTGCGGATATTCCCTAAATTACTAAAAATACTTTGAAACTGAAGTCCCAAAACCCATTTTAAGCTAGTTTTGGGGAGGAAGAGCAGTTAAGTGACTTTTCTTCAGAAATTTTCTTGGAAAAATGGCTTCACCCGGAAAATTTCTAAATATAATGGCAAAACAAAAAGCATTTTTAGTCTGTCTTAAGTTTCGTCTTCAGGTTTCTGGGAGGGGCTAAAGCGGGGCCTCCGAGAAGAGACTAGACGGGCCCGGTACTACTAGAGGGCGCTTTAGCGTTCCGTGTCGTTAAGCGATGGACAAGACAACGTGATGTTTACATCGGTGTTACTCTTAATGCTGCATAAGAAAATTTTTGAATGCGAAATCGGTGAAAAAAGTTAATTTTGTTACTTTTTTAAATGCTACATTAAGTTGAATTAGCTTTGGTTAAGTTTTTTTTTCTTTTCGACTTTGATCTCTATCGAATTGACAATCCACAATTTTGGTATTTTAACATTAACATAATCACAATACTTTTTATGTTTGATAAATGCAATGATTTATCCAAAACAGAGTGATTCCTTCTCCATTCATTTTTTGTTGGTTTCAAAAACTTAATTAAAATATAGATATTCGAATTTTCAATTAACAATTTAACTGTGGACAAAGTAAAATAGCTAAAATAACTTACATTTTTAAAATAAATTATTGGAAATTTGTTTTGCAAATCACAGTTCATATCGAAAGAACAATGTATTTTAAATAAAACTTGCATTAAAATATTTTTTGTTTTTGGCACTGATTTTATACATTCACCAAAAGATGGTGAATAATTAAAAGGTGGATAATTTTCTCTTTTTTTTTTTTGCATGGGGCAAAGTAAAAATTAAATATTTTTCTGATGACTTCTTTTTTTATTATTTCACTGAATAAATAAATAATGACAAAATAAAAACATAAATCAGTTACATTAAAAAATAATCAACTACCTGTGTCGCGCATGATAAACTATTTTTTTCTGTGAAAAGTCGGTTATTAATAGTAAATTTTTGTTATACTGTCAGCCCCTCTTAATCAGGTAATGAATAAAAGAATAACCCTCTAAGACGAGTAAAATATTCCAGAGCTGATTATTTCCCTGTAGACGCAATGTTAAAAATCCCCGCTTAATCAATTAATATCCCTGGATAACCAAATAATATTAATCGGCTTTCGCAAATGTTTTTTCTGAGAAACGTTTTGGAAAAACTTAAAATGAATCTGAGCAAAACTATTAAATAATATTTTCTGCAAACAGCGGACGAGAAAAACAACATTCATATCCCATTAAAACATTCCTAGCTTAATCTTTGTAATACAGAAGAATGTAATGTTTGCCACTGTACAAAGTATGATTTATTTATAAAGTTTATTCCTACATTTTTCAATATATTTTTAAACAACTATACAATTGCCAAAAATGATTTTTTTGTTTCTTCTAAGGGCAAAAAAAGAAAGTGTAGTGCTCTGTTACCTAGTACATCTGAAGCATAAATATATAGTTTTACCTTTACAATTATTTGATTTTTCTGTACATAAAAAAATGATAATAATAATACATGTAAAATTATTACACATTTGATATGGATAAGCTTACTTTACAATGTAATATGAAATTGTCAGCTCATTTTAAGGTTTTTTACTTCTTTTTTCTTATATTATAAATAATATATATGAAGCTATTTTATATTTGCCTAAAATTATGACAATTTTGCCACAGCTAGTAATGAAGAGTAATGAAAAGAGTTTGATAGATTTATATAGTGTATAAGAATGAAAATTTTACCATCGTGCAAATTTTGATCTGTTTATGAAGTTAACATCCAAATTTCTTATTATATTTTTAAATACAAATGACAAGTTCTTGCATCTATAAACTGTTAAAAAAAGTAACTGCACTATCTAGTATATCTGAAATTTTAAGTTCTAATTTTTAATATTTTGTTATGAACTTGTAAATTTTCAATGAACGTGTTATTAAACCTGATTTTAATATGGCTTGTTTATTGACTGAAATCACATAATGTCTAGAAGTATTTTTCGATAACATGTTTTATGTTTTACTACTTGTGATATATGACATCTCAATTTCTGCTTCACTTAGATTAATCAAAAGAAAAAAAAAATAAGCTTTCAAATATTAGCTTAATCATAGTTTATATGTAAAAGTAATACATGATTTTTTTCTTCTAAGTTTAAAAATTCTTTTGTTGTGAACAAAAAAGATAATTTCTTGGTTATTTGTTTATTAAAATTATATTGTATACTTATGTAGTTGGAAGGTAAAGGATTTTTTTATCCAAAAGAATTAATATCGTCAGAAAATCGGGTTCTCAATCAATATATTTAACCTTTGATGGAAAATAATTTTACAGAATTTCCCTTCTAAATAACATTTTCTTTCTGACGCGAAAACTCTGCACATCACGAGAGGACGATGTTTCGTTTTTCCCATCGCTTAGCATGAGTCATCATTCTTTAGTACCGGGCCCGAAGAAGCAGCGGAGCTGCTTTCCCTGCACTCTCGCGGAGGCCCCGGCTAAAGGCACTTAGCTCCTTAACACCCTAAAGGCTTAGAGGGTTTACAACCTCTAAGCCAGTAGCGGAACTACATAACAGGCAGCTCAGTTATTCTATCCAGAGACTTCAGTTTCGTTTTCATTAAAACTCATCAGTCTGGAATAGGTAGTAACCGGGCTGTAGGCAGAAGACACCTTGAAGAAGCTAATAGTGCCCAACAAACTGGTAGCTAATGTAAAACTAGCATAAAGATGTTTTCCACCTCTAGCTTGGTTTCGAAAATTCCAGACTGATGAGCTCTAATCTGAACAAAACTGCAGTCTCTGGACGGTATAACCGAACTGGCAGCAGGGCCGTCATTTCAAGTTTTTCCAGGGGAGGGGGGGGGGGGGCAAAGGGTCCAAACCCAATGCAATATTATTGGAAAACATCAAAAACCATGCCCCCTTATATGTAAATACATTGATTTCTCAAAGCCAATATGTAAGTACATTGATTTCCCTCTGATTTTCAAAATGACTGAATGCCCGCTTCGTTTTCATGCACTTATAATTTAGTATTAATAATAGTATTAAATATATTACTTTTATATTTGCAAAGAGAGTGAATCTTCTATTCAGAGTCGCATACAAACGACTGAAACACTTAAAATACATCAACATGTAATATAGTTTAGCCTTCAGTGTTAATTAAGGTATATATAGCGGCTCTAGTGCTAATAATAGTATTAAATATGTTACTTTTATGTTTGTAAAGAACGTGAGTTTATCTATTATTCAGAGTTACATGCATCAAACAAACAAACCCACATGTGAAACTAATAAAAGCATATTAAAAACGGATGAGTTCTGTTAAAATTGTTTCCCTACTAGAATGGTGTCGATGCAGAAAAAACCATTTGCTTTCGCTAATTTTAATTATGTGAGAATCAAATTTGCTACATAGGTTCTTTGATTATCAGGGGGTTCCTTATACAAATCCAGTTTATATCAGATCTTTTACAAATTTGGTACAGACGTCCTTTGATAATCAGGCAAAAGTTTAGTGCTAAGCTTTTACCTTCGATTTTCAACTTGAAACGCTCCTTGCTTAGTGACTCTTATCCGTGCACTAAATTCATTGTAGCTGCCAATTTGTTGATAATCAGCTTTAATGAGAGAACAACTGCCTCCAGCTAAGTAGTAATGAATAAAGATCTCCAGGTATATCTTTGATATACCCCCCCCCCCAAAAAAAAAAAATTAAGCGCCAAATTTGGCACTCCTTTACGGACTTTTTAGGGTTGCTATTTCTTATTTTGGATGATTCCCAATCACCAAAACTTTTAAAAATCCATCCAAGTTCATCAATGAAGAGATGAAATAGTTTTTGGCATATTCTAAAATTTCTTGAAAACAATTCAAATGGATTATAGGGTATGCATAAAAGTGTTGAACAATGATCAGTAGAGGAAGTTTATAACTGTAATAAGTTTGCCAAATTCGTCGGTATACGAGCATTTAAGTATTATATAGTTGACTAAAAATAATTAAGTATAAATTCATTTTATTAACGTGGGGGGACATTCCTGTAATTGGGAAATTTGCGAGTCATCAAATTTCTGAATTGAATTTTATTTTATTTTGGTAGCATTGTTACTTAATGACGATCCTGTGCAAATATATATTTCCCTAATACAAAGGAAAAGAATTCCTGTCGCAGATATTGATGCCAAAAATTTTAAACCAATAGATAAAGATTGACAGTTTCAAAATTAGCGACGTCTTCTTTAACTGGATATCAAAGTGAATCAAAAGCATTACAAACTAGAGCCGCTATATATACGTCTATATAGGGGCCTTATTACAAACACCTGTAAAATAAATTATTTTCTGTGCTTATGTTTCAAAACCCTTAAGAAATTTTAAGATTAATATTCTTAAACAATTATTTTGTTATTGTTGCTGTTATATAAATTTTCTCTATTTAAATGAATAATTGACTGACTGCTTCAAAGCAATTTTTATTTTATCAACTTTCTGAGTGATTTCGTTAACTGCTATTATTAATGAAAGTTTACTTACTTCTAAACTCAATGCCTTGTATTTTGAAACGTTGAAGAAATGGTTTATGGTTAACCGGATTAGGGATCAATCTAATAACAATAATAATAATTACAAAATTTTGAAGCTTCTCTTTTTTCTTCTTTACTTATTGCCAGATTTGGTGAAACAGTTTTCATGGTAAATCTGGTTTTCCAACGTATGCTTTAAAGCCTAATTGGGCCTTAGGTTCTCTCATGCTTGAGAACGTAACAATCAAAAGCGTGATTGTTATGTTTTCAAACATCAGTATCTTAATTATTGGAGAAGAGGTGGGTAAGGAGCTCTCCCCCTGAATTTTTTGGAAATTAAAGTAATAGAGCAACTTTCATTAAAGGTGTTTGAGAACCTAGTGATTTTAAATTCTCAAGCATCTTTTTTTTTTTTTTTAGTTCTAAATATCTTATTTTTTGCTAAGTTAAAGCCTGAACTTTTCCTTAAAATTTCAGTTTTGTTTGAAAAAAGCAATGAAAATTATATCATCAATAATTTTCAAGCTGTAAAAACTCGGGAGCTTTTAATCATTGTTATTAGAAATTTATTCTTCTGGATTAAAGTTGCAATATTTTAAGTCTGCCAGGTTTACTGCGACGAATGGCAAATTACGGAACTGCAAACGATCCCCGACGACATACGGACCCCGAAAATCATTACAAATGCATTTATACACCTTTTTCTCTTTTTTTTTCAAATAAAAAACAATGTTTAATGTATACTACTTGTTAATTTTAGACTTGAAACATTAACCTTTAACTACCACAAATGTAGTCGAACTTTGTTAACCTGCTACTTTAATGTAAAAGGATTTGAACAGAAGATCTTCTGTATTACTTTTATTCCAAGATAAATGGTTTTTAAGACAAACTCATGGTAAAATCAAACAAGAGATAGCATAACAATACAGCGACGTAATTGACACTCGCTATCAGATCGACCGCGAATTCAATGAATACTCAAATCGTTCAAGATTAGGTTTGTATGCAATCTATGTAGTTGTAATTTTACTACGAAAGAAATTTTATCGATTTTGAAAACATAATGAGCGAGAGAAATGTTTTACGAAAGGAAGCTAAAGAGCAAAAACGTGAGAAGCATGGTAACTTAGTAGCATATCAGGCGTCCCCATAAAGAAGGGAAGGAGCATGCGCCCCTTCCTAGGCCCCCACTCTTGGATTGCGTCATTGAAATGTTTAGGGGGGGAGGTATTATATGAATCCTGAGTTCATGGGGGGGGGGGGTATTTTGTAGTGTAACATTAGGGAACTTAAAAGGATTCAAAAAGACAAAGGGCAAAATAGTTTAATTCATCTTTAAGTGGCATTCAAACCTGAATTGCGATGGTGCGCCCAAACTCTAGACCAGTGGTTCCCAATTTGGGGGACGATCGCCCCCAAAGGGGCGATTTCCCTCCTTAAATGGGCGATAAATTCCTAAGGGGCGATAGGGGGCGATGGGCACTATAAGAGAAAACAGTAGTAATAAAAGGGTAGCGAAAACCAAAATTGTAAGCATGTACGAAACCGATTGTTCAGAGTTCAGACAATTAATCACAAGTTAAGAAAGAAACAAATTAAAGCTCCAGAGTTTCCTCCTGGCACTTCGGATGAACCGTAGGAAGTATTTTGTCATTCATTGTCAATTTTACGAGTTTTCAGATTTTCAATTTTTTTTTCGTTTAATAGTTTTGTTTCAATGATTTCAATTCCCTTAGATTCCAGTGTAGAAAAGAAAAAAATCTCTTGAAAAATGTACTTCTGTTTTTTGAAAAGTACGTCGATGATCTTAGTTTAATGTTACCCTTCAAATGCTTATTATATCAGTTCGCTTTGTGAAAGAAAACAAAAACAAAAACATATTTATTCATATACTAGCTTTATGCCCGGCGTTGCCCGGGTGCGTATTAATATAAAACTTTAGCTTCTCAAAAAATTCTAATAAAAATTTAACGCAAAACTTGTTCATAAACAACGTTCTTAGTTTCACCTTCAGGCGCAAGAATAAATAAATTTAGTCTTGATGTAGTAGTTCGCTCTTGTTGTTCTTTTAAACGAAACTGACGCTGACTCACTGTCTCCGATTGTCTTGATCTAGTTGCTCTATCTCTCAGATCTCTTAGACGATACTCACGCTGCTCATTGCTTTCTAATGCTCTAGCCGTCATATCTCTAATGTGCACTGTCGCTAGTCTTCGATTTCTCTCCTCAGGACTCTCATTTTCACGTTTTTCAGCCGTTTTTTTTGCCTTAGGATGAACTTGTCCTATTGCTTTCCGTTTCTTCGGAGGCATTTTTGCAGAGTGGTAGCTAAATATACTTACAATTCAAAAATTTATGTTTTTCTTAATCGTTGTTTCCGAGCCTCGAGGTAGAAAGGTTGATAAATCAGAAATAAATTACTTTCTCGCTTTAAAGGTTTATCTCTATCAGTCGAAAAGAAAAAAAAAAAGCAGTTTAATTGTTTTTGACTTATTTCATGCTAAAATGAAATAGGTGAGCCTTGAAATGAAAATTCATTGTTTTAATTTTAATCTTTGTTGGAAAAATGCTAATATTTAAATACCATAAATTTTATCAATTTATAACCTAAAGGCTCTTGTCGATTAAAAAAATAGGCCTAATAATAGGCTAGATTCCTATAT